>PVJO010006745.1:0-86743 GCA_004026905.1 Hystrix cristata
AAAAACAAAAATTATGTGGAAATAGCACAATCCCTATGAATAGAAATGGGTTAACGTAGACAACGTATTTGTTTTTCTCACCCATCATACATTTAATTCAAAGTCGGAAATATTGTGATGCTTCTGTAAAATCTAATACAGTCAAAACTGTAGAGTAAAAATGTTTTGCCTTTTTAAAAACTTCATTCTTTGATAGGATACTAGTGTCTCCCATACTCACGTATGTGCAGGCAATATGGTACGAGTGTCTCGGGTTTCAGTGTGGATACAGGGCCACTAGCATCATCATCAGCTGTTTGGAAAACAGAATCTCAAGATTGTTCTGCAGACCCACGTAACTAAATTCATATTTTAGCAAATTGAAAGTTGATTTACATGCACTATCATCTGAAGAGCACTAATCCAGGACTGTGGAGTTGTCCACCTTTGTTGGTGCCAAAGCATAATTAACACCTTATTTTAATCCTAAAGCATATTTTTCAATGTTAGGTAACAACTAGAAACTGTAATTAGTAAAAATTCTCAAGTGTCTGGCTGTTTATTATCATTAAATTGTCTCTCTACATTACACTATTATTAAGTGTGGAACTGAAGAATGGGCTTTGATTTACCCACAAATCATTAACTTTTGGGGGGTGCGATTTAAGAGAGCGTTCCGGTCAATAGACACTTTTTGTTATCTGAGTAGTAAGAGAGCTTTCTAACTGTAATCCCAGCGTGATTTGTTACTTTATTATAGACTTTTCACTTTGCATTTTAATTAGTTTTCTGTTTACCTCCCACGTGAACAGAAAACTGTCATTTTTATGTTGCATTTCTTGTAAAAAATACCCCTCATTATTTGTACATTTGTCTTAGAAGAACTCCAATGTCTTGCTTTTTATAGGTCAAACGTGTGTATTCAAGTGTTCATGTACTGCAGGTAGTCTTATTAGCTTAAATAATATGGTCACCAAGTTAAATTCACTCTTACATTAGCTATTGTGATAAAACTTCTCCTTTTTCCTCTCTTCCCCCTTCTTACTTTGCTATACTGAGGATTAAACTGAGAGACTTCACACTGAGCTACATTCCTAGTCCTCTTTGTTTACATTTTTTTTTTTTGAGACATGGATGCTAAATTCTCCTTAAACTTGCAAATACCCTTCAGTCTCCAAAAGAGTTGGGATGACAAGAGTGTGCCACATTCCCCTGGGATCACTCTTTGGGATCACTCTTTGGGATGATAAGAGTGTGCCACAGTCCCCTGGGATCACTCTTTGGGTACAGAGGTCCTTAGTATTAAGATGTAAGGACCTCTGTACCCAAAGAGTGATCCCAGGGACACAGCAATGACTCAGAAAGAGTTTTCCCTGCATCCTTCATATTCACTGAGTCATGAAACCTGTTTGACCTGCTTCAGCTAACCTGCCTAATGCTAATTTCTTCTTCTTGATTTTTCTTTTTAATTTCTTTTGCGCCCCACCCCCCGCTCTTTACATTTCTAAATTTCTGATCTGGGTTCCACACAGAGATTTCCTTCATAATGTACACAATGATGACCAGACTCTTCCAGTTTCCTCAATTCTAGCACTGTTGTGATATTTCCATGAATAAAAATCTTGCTGTCCACCAGCGTGAAGTGCTGTAGGGAGAAGGGAACCTTAGTGTTCTCTCCTTACTATGGCATTTAGACCCTTCAAGTGGCAAAATTTCTACAAAAGTATTTGTTTTGTTAATCTTTTTTATGTACTTCCTTTTAATCCACTAGAGTGGGTCTGTTTGCCAAACTTCAGTCTATTTCCTTTCTTGAGTTAGATTTCTTCCACCATAATTAGGAAGAGTATTTTTCTGGGAGCATGTGAGCAGGGTTTGGTGCTAGGCATGGGGTTTGGGGTTTTTGTCTCACACATAAGCATGTGCATAGCAGACAAAATTTATTTTAGCATTGTTTCAAAATACAAGGGAATCTTCCTGAGGAAGATAATTTCTGGAGAATTAAAATAGGATTTTTTTTTTTTTCCTAGAAAAAAGACCAAGAGTTGTATTTAGAAGGCTTTAAATTGATACACCAGGAAAATGAGGTGGTGCGGTGTTCAATAAAAGGTAGAGAAAGTGTAATCTGATGAGGCAACATAAGACCTTGATTGTGAATTTACATGTTCCTGTTTCAGTTGTTCTAGAAAAGGGCAGCGAGGCCCTTGCATTACAACACACTGGGAAACATTTACCATTGCAGGGAGAGAGGTAAGTCTCACCTCCATACTCGCCCATCAATAGCTTTAATTTTGTGACTTATAAACAAAACAAAAAAATTAAAGGACAGGCCCCCAAAATGGTCCTTTGCACAACTAGTTTTGAGAATAAGCCCTATGTGAACAGGAGCCGTTTTAAAGATTTTAAAGTTAGCAGTGATCTATCTGCTGAGGATGATCGTTAATATTGGGCTCATTGATAAAAACTTGAAAGACTGAAGGTACAGAAGACAGAGGATATACTCATTTACTTTTTACATAATTACTTTATCTTACTCTAAAGGAATATGTGCTACCTGCATTTAAAGATTCTTATCTGTGTTTTTCACTAATCTCACTGTCTATACTGTTCAGCAAAACATATGCATTGTTTTCAATGGATACTTGTGGAACTGAATTTACTTACTATTTATTAAACAGACAAGACACTAATTTTAAATGTAATTTTGTGAAATGCCAAACAAGTGCGATTGCAAGGTGCTAGGAAATAGCCATTGGCATTCTAAATAGTTTATTTTATTTAAAATTTTATAGTTCAGTTTGAATTTGTGCTTCACTCATAATGTTGCTTGAAAATGTTTATTGGGTTAAAAATTGAGCAAAAAATATTCTCAGTAGCAGAGAATTAAATCTATACAGATAATTCATTTTAAAATGTGTCATTAGTTTTAAAATAAAAGCAGAAATTTCTGAGAATTGAGATATAAAAATTTATAACATGTTTAGAATATTTCCTAAAATATTAGTAGTAAAATAAAGACATCCCAAATGATCCAATTGTTGTGTGTGTATCTTTGAGGTCATGAATCAAATTTCACAAAGAGTGTCTATACTTATATTTAAAGTGAATGGCATTGCTTAGACATGAACATGAATGAACATTTTGAAGTAGTAAGGGACAGACTTGAGGTTTACACTGTACAACTAAGGGTATATGTGAAATATGCCACCAAAAGAAAGAGTGATGTGTTCTTGGATGTTCATTGTCCTTTGTAATACTCATTTTAAATTTTCTGTTCTATTTATAAAATCTGGTGAAATTTTCAATAAAAATGTGATAGTGTATCTCTAAAATAAAGATCTGTTTCATTAAAATTACATGAAATTTTTAAGTTTTATTTGTTTTATGTATGCATATAATATGCAGTTGCTGGAGACCCTTGTTTCCACAAAGTTTTGTGGCCCTTGTGAACATCTAGAGAAATGAGGCCTGAAATCTGCATAGTAGTTTGGCTTTGAAAACAACAAACTTCATTTCCCAGTGACCATTCAGGATGCTGTAATCATGAGCTGTGTTAGTAAAAGAATTATTTCTCAAATTTAGATCGTTCTACTGGTCAGGAACCACTCCTTACCCCCATCTCTGGTATCCTACAGATACCTGCTGTGTTGCCTCAATACATAGCTACCTCACAAGACAGACACAGTGGGGCTCGATGGGATAATTTGACCCAAACGCACTAAGAATAGCAAGTACATTGAGGGGCACGTTTTGCAATGCAGAAATGAGCAGAGAGTGTCATTCTGAAGAACAAATGATTTTGGAAGTACTACTTCCTTTTCAATTTCATTAAAGAGTTTGAGGAATAGTGGTATTAGGTCATCTTTGAATTTCTTGTAGAATTCAGCTGTGAAGCCATTAGGACCTGGGCTTTTCTTCGTTGGTAGGTCTTAAATTACCTCTTCAATTTCAATGGGTGATATTGGGTTATTTTGTATTTTTATCTCTTCTTGATTCACTTTTGGTAATTCATATATTTCTAAGAATCTGTCCATTTCTTCAGTGTTTTCCATCTTGTTTGAGTAGAGGTTCTTGAAGTAGGTGCTGATGATCCTTTGGATTTCCATAGGGTCAGTTTTGACTTCACCTCTTTCATTTTTTATTGCATGGATTTGGGTCTTTTCTTTCCTTTTTTCAATAAGATTGGCTAGGGGTTTGTTTATTTTGTTTAGTCTTTCAAAAAACCAACTCTTTGATTCGTTGACTCTTTGTATTGTTTTCTTAGTCTAAATTGCATTAATTTCAGCTGTGATCTTAATAATTTCCTGTCTTGTACAAACTTTGGGTTTGATTTGTTCTTCTTTTTCTAGATGTTTGAAGTTCAACATTAAGTTGTTTATTTGAGCTCATTCTGTCTTCCTGATGTAGGAGTTCAGTATGATAAATTTCCCTCGTAGCACTGCTTTCATTGTATCCCATAGGTTCTGGTATGTTGTATTGGCATTATCATTTAACTGTATAAACTGCTTAATTTCTTCTTTAATTTCTTCTGTGACCCAATTGTTCAGAAGGATGCTATTTAGTTTCCATGTGTTTATGTGTGTGTTTTTTTTTTTGTTCGTTTTTTTTGTTTTGTTTTGTTTTGGTTTCTGTTGCCTTTAAATTCCAGTTTCATTGCACTATGGTCCAATAGTATGCATGTGATAATTTCAATTCCCTTACATTTACTTAAGTATGTTTCATGAGCTAGTATGGGTCTATTCTGGAGAACAACCCATGTGCAGCTGAGAAGAATGTGTATTCTGCTGTTGTAGGGTGAAACACTCTGTGGACATCTGCTAAGTCCATTTGCTCACAGATTTAATTCAGTTCTGATATTTCTTTGTTAATTTTTTGTCTAGTTGATCTGCCTATTTCTGACAGTGGAGTATTGAAGTCTCCATTATAACTGTGTTAGTGTGTATTTGGTCTTTCATAGTCCTTAATATTTGTTTTATGTAGATAGGTGCACCAATATCTGGCATGTAAATATTAATGATTGTTATTTCTTCCTCTTGGACTTTTTCCTCGAGAAGTATGTAATGACCTTCTTTGTCCCTCTTGATCAGTCTTTGTTTGAAGTTCACTTTCTCTGAGATTAGGATAGCTCCCCCTGCTTTTTTCTGCATTCCTGTTGCATGAAATACTGTTTTCCATCCTTTTATATTTTTCTTTTACTAGACAGAAGCAAATCTGGTGCACATTCTCAGAAAACTTTTAAATTTCATTTGCCTGAGGATCAGTCTTGATTTGATTTCATGAGAACACCACAAATCAGCTGCCAAAATACACAAAATTATTTGTCTCACAATGTGTAACTGAGGTTCTTTTTCTTCAAGACCAAACTTTTTATTTATTTTAGTCTTAGAAACAGAGGGCATGACATTTTACATCAAGAAAATAATCCTTTTTTTTCTTATTACTAGAAATTAGAATGTTAGAGATAGGAAAGGAGATCAAGGGAAGGGCAAGAAAGAGAGAGGAGAGTTAAAGAGATTAAAAATAATGAAGATACATGACATAAATGTACCAGTTTCCCAAACGGAATATCAATAGTCTGTATTATAACCATGCAGTATTTAGTAAAAAAGAGTAATAAAACTAACTAAAAGACAGAAAAAAGTTTTATCATTTTATCTCAGTTCTATTTTAATAGAGAAAGCTCTAAAAGAGGGGAGATATCACTCTGTGTCTGAACAGTGTGCTGCCCAAGGCAAGAACAAGCAATGAAAAGGTTGCAGAAAGGGTAGCTTCAAAACGAGTGATTTTTTTTTTCACAGATTTCAACATTTCTTAAGAGACACTTTTACTCTCACCTAAGTAGGGAAAAGAGGCATTGCCTAAATAGTAGGAATCTCGAAATACATGATTTATGAACTTTTCCCTATTTAACATTGCCAAATTCATTAGAAAAGAATTTCATTCCTCAGTGATTCATTAATTTAAGAATCAGGGTATTTAAAATAGAATTTCTCAGACTGGGGATTTAGTTCAGTGGTTAGCATGTTTCCCTTGCAATGTCAAGGCCTTGAGTACGATCCCCAGCACCAAATAAATAAATAAATAAATAAATAAATAAATAAATAAAATGAAACAGAAGTTCTCAAACTCCATTATACATAAAAATAGCTCAGAGATCTTATTTGCACATGCTCAGTTTCTTCTTCCAGCCTCAAGGTCTATAAGTCAGAAATGCGACCACACGACTGTGGTGGGGCTTGGCCACGCAAACCTGTATTGAAAAAGTGACAGTTTTCAGTGAGGACCATGCAGAAAGCTGCGCAGCGTGCACACTGAGAACAAGCCCTTGAGCATTTCTGCTGTGCGAGCACCATTCATAACAAACGTGTTTTTTGGTTTTGTTTGTTTGTTTGTTTTGTTTTGTTTTTGGTGCTCGGGATCGAACTCAGGGACTTGCACTTGCTAGACAAGCACTCTAGCCACTGAGCTAAATCCCCAGCTAACAAAAGTGTTTTATTAGGTGTAACATCTTGGTGGAGCTTCACAACATCATTTGATAGAAACGTTATTTATATTCATGGCCACTTTCATGTTGAGGAGAGCAAAACAGACAACTGAAGTGACAAATTCATCAATATTCATCTGGAAATATTAAATAAGTGTTTCATACATGCCTGATAGCTTTCTAGATGGTTGGAAAACTAAAGTAAGAAAAATAAAGTCCTGTTTTTATTTAGTGAAATGGCATAATATGTGGGGGCAATAAATATGAAAATAAATACAAGAATAAGTTTGTTGGTCAGAAGAGGCTGAAGTGAAAACCATCTTTTGATTGCGAGTGAAATAAGCAGGAGCCGAGCCATGAAAAAGGGCCAACTGCTCGTTTCAGATAAAAGAAACAGCAAGCGTAAAAGACTCAAAGCACTTACGTTAAAAGGTACAGTTGTAACTCTTTGAACTAGAATGTTTTTAATAGCTGAGTGCTTTTGTTCTTTTCTCGAACAACCACGTACCGCCGGAGGGGCATGTCTTGAGTCTATGACGGAACAGCACACTCATACTAATTGCCATGTAACAGAGAGACACTGGAGTTTCTCTGCTCCTGAAGATGGTGCATTGCAGTAAGGTGAGAACGAGACTCTACATAAGACATTAAACCATAGCCAAATCAAAGACATATGCACTCATGTGTTTGTTTAATACTTTGAGCCAAAGAAGTTATGGATAAAGGGACGAATGTGCAGAGGCAGAGCTGTTTCAGAATCTACAAAGGTCTTGAAAAACAACTTTGTCTGATAGACATTGGGGGGAAAAAATTACCAACTAGAATTCTGAATGTGGTGCTTCAGAGCAAGAGCTTATGACAGCTTCCCACAGAAAAGCAAAACCTTTATCCACATGCATATGGCTTCTGAGATTTTGGAAGTGTTTGTATATAAAGAATTAAGAAATGGAAGGAAAAAATGGAAACAAAGCTTTTGTAAATAAGGAGGGAGGAGGGCGTGAAGAAAGGGGAGGGGAACGGGAAAAAAGAAGCAACAAGATATATCATGTACAGCTACAAATCCCCTATGATGGATGTTATCACTATGTACATCTGAAATGTACCATTAAAATAAAATAAAATTTTAAAAAAGAATATTTTCAAAAGAAAAGATTGGATATCTTATTGTAACTTGAGTAATAATGATGACAGATGCTTAAGCATGTGACCCAGAGTGGTTTATCTAGTCTTTCAAATATAGAAACCAGTTAATGATTGCATATGATTTTTCAGTAAATACTCTTTCCTAAATTTTTGCTTGTTTGTTTGATTTTATCTTTTATGTAGGACTGAAGTCATCTTACATGGCTCAAGTCATTTATAAAGGAAGACATATCAATTGGTACCATGAAAAATCAAAAAAACACAAAATAAAATAGGGGCTTTGCAGATTCTTAGTTTTCCCACTTAAAGACTTAAGCAAATATAAACTGCTCTGCAGTGTTAATAGGTTATGATTCCTTCGCAAGCAGTATAATTTTAATAATTCATATTTTTGTCTAAATTCATATAATTTAATCTTCTTGTGTAATACTATGAGCATCATTTTTTTTAAATGAAAAGAGATCTGGGTCTTGGCAAGACTGCTGCGTGACTATCCTGCTAAAGCCAAAAACTGTAAAGTATTTTACTCCAAGACTCCCAACATCTAAACTGATGTCATTTAACCTCTGCCTGCAGGCTCAAATCTTAATCTGATTACTAGCAAGGGATGATATACATCATAGTATTTCAAATCTTGGCCTCAGATTTGCCCCACTACCCAAGAGAGGTTTCTTTTTTTTTTTTTTCCTGTTTCTTCACAACTGAACCATTGACTTGTATTTTAATTAATATCACTGAAAGCTTTCACTGTCCCATTATTTGTTTCCTTTCTGTTCCTACTTTAATTCAGGCACGTTTTGACCCTAGCTGAGGTCATTAAGGAAATCTACCTGTATATTTTTTGCACATCTGTGGATCACTCTGTCAGGCAAGTTTCTTCACCTACCTGCCAGCATGCTGAACTTTTGCCCATTTTCAGATTATATCACAAAGAAGCAAGGTGCCTATTCTAGGCTGCTTTCTTCTTATGTACCAAGAAATGGCTCCTTAAATCTGATTACATATAATAATCATAAGATTGATAAAATTAATTTCTGGGGCACATAATTCAAGTCTATTAAATTGAAAACCAATTCGGCCTCACACAAATCAATAATTTGGATAACTTCCCCTCCTGGCGATTATATTGCAAAGATCAGAAAACCTGGATATATATTTTAGAATTATTACAGAAGCTTAAGAATTCTATTTCTGGACCCCATGCCAGGTATATTTAACCAGAATCTTGGGAGTATGCTCAACCCTGGGTAACACGTCTCAGCCTGCTAAGTGATTGTAATGTGTGACCGTTGTGAAGAGTCTGGATTATAATCAACTTGATGGGGCTCACTGTTTCCAGATACCTTCAGTCATCTGGCCATCCAAAAACCTTTAGCTATTTTACACACTGACTGGATTGGTTATGGTGCTCTAGAGGAAGAGAATCAGAAGGTGAGTATGACAGGCTACAGAATCAGAGAGAGGGTCAGAGATGGGACACTCCACAAAGTCTGACCACACGCTAGAAAGGAGAAGATCCAGTAGTTCCTCAGCCCAGGGAGTTGGAAGACTGAATAAGTCAGACCAAGGAGGCAGCCCCAGTCTGACGCTGATGGCTCAGAAGCTTCCTGACCAGTCAGCGATGTGAGTCCACCTCGAACAGCTGGAAATGCTAGAGTCTGATACTCACAGGTGATGGCAACGGAAAAGATACTTTTTTTAAATTACATCTGTGTCTCACCCTGTTGCTGACGTGCCAGTTTCTCCATCTGCCTGTCAGCATGTTGAACTTTTGCCCATTTTTAGATTATCTGACACAGAAGCAAAGTTCCAGTCAAGCAGCATGAAGCTTTTAAAATGCAGGACAACTTCCTCCTTCTTCCTGTTTTTATTTCACGCAGGGTGTAAGACTACTGAATGTTGCTAACACAACCAGGGCTCATCTGAACCCTCTTGTTTGGTGACTTTCATGTCAGTCACCTCTGGATACAGCCCTGGAGACACACCCAGAAGTGTGCATTACTAGTCATTAAAACATCTCTCAATCCAATGAAATGGATGATGAAGATTAACCATCAAACTCTCTATATTCTAATTCTTACTGCTTCATATCTATTGCTTACATATATTTCAGTCATTGACTCATTACATATTTTGAGGGATGAAAGGTGGCAAAGATAATGCTAGGCTTGACTGCCTGCCCACTTTTGTTTGAATTATATAAAGTTTGGGATGTAGTGTTCTGGTAAGAACCAAAATTCATCTGCACGACTTTCTAGGGGGCCTTGTAAAATACTAAATTGTTAAAATCTTATGTTGGAGGTTAGATTTCTTGTGTGACAAAAATGTTATGGTTTAATAACTAAGCAAAATAAACATTTTGCCAATAATATCAAGTATATTAAGGCCAAATTTGAAAAAAAAATATAAACAGTGGCCAGACATGGACAGAGGGGTAGAGACAGAGACAGAGATAATGAAGAGAGAGAGAGAGAGAGAGAAAAAACAAACTCTTCCTTCCTTGGTAACATTGTACCTGTAATAAGTATTTTTCAGGAAACAACTGACCCAAGGGAAACATCTTGGGTTTAATATTTGTGGACCTTCCATACTCCTGGATCTTTTGTTGTGCAGAGAACATTAGCAAAGTTGAGAAACATTTTGATTTATCACAATTTGGAGGAAGATGCCACTAGAATCTTGTAGGTAGAGAGCAAAAGGGTGCTACCAAAAGTCCTACAATGCAAAGAATAGGTTTCAACAAGAAAAAATAATCCAGTCTACAAGATCAATAGTTATTGAGTTGAACAACTATAATATACAGAGTAATTTTAAGATAGAAAAAAACGAGACCTGATGCTGAAGAATAAATTTTTGAGATGCTGGAGTCAGAGGGACAGAAATATTGAGATTAAGTAAAAACTTTGATAATTGTATAATTCAGTCTAAGTTGACCTAACATAAGATACAAAGGTAATATAAGTGGAAGGTATTATAAGGAGAAGTTCAGAGGCAAAGCTAGTGGTTAAAGCAAGCTCTGCTGTCCAACTGAACTTTCTGGAATGAGGGAAGAGCTTGATATTTGAACTGTTCAATATAGTAACTACTAGAAACTATGGTTACGCATAACTTGAGGTGAAATTACTGAGCTAGTAGAAGCAAAGAACTGAATTTTTAAGTTTATATAATTTTAATTAAAAGAATGACTAGATGTGATTTGGGGACCACAGTCAGATTCTTCCATGTGAAGCTTAAATGTAGAACTCCATTAGGTTCTCCAAAAGAGAGGCAAGTCATGTGGGCATTAGCTCTGGTGAATAGGTTGTGGGTTCAATAGTTGTGGTGATGCTCTGATAAATTGGGACATAAGCAGACATTTCCCTGGTAGCTCATTTATGCAACTGTGGCTTTATAACTATTCCTAGAAGCTCCGCCTGGGGTCCAATTGTTTCATCCCTGCAATGACTTTGTGAGTTATTAAATATCCTATGACAAAAGTTCTTTTAAAAAGATTTTCATTCATAGTAACTTTAATGACTCCCTATAATCTTTTACACTATTCTAGACAGCATAACAAATTATAATAAACCAGATAGCTTATAAAACATTATATATTTTATTTTTAAATTTCTGAAAGATACAAAGTCCAGGGTAAAATTGCCTCAGTGTATGGAAAGGACTGCCCTGCTTTTCTCAGATGGTGATTTTTCTCCTGTATTCTCATATTGTATCTTCTACCATATGAGAAAACAGGAGAAAAATCTGAATACAGATAAAAGTCTGTAAAGATTTTTATAATGGCAGTAATTTCATTCATAACTTAATAGTCTCCTCAAAAATCCTGTATCTTAAGACCATCACCTTGGGGCTAGAAATTCAGTATATGGATTTGGAATATTTCTGCAGTGTAGAACAGTGTAATACTCAATACATATATTATGCTGCAATTATATATACTAAAATAACTTAATAATAGTATATTCCACAACATTTAATACATATCACTGTGTTTATATCAAATTTTTTACTTAGTACTTGGCATGTCTGTTTAATTAGTTTGGGAATCATGGCTTGTGGTAAATTATTTCCTCTTCAAGCAAGGGTACAATCTGTTTTTTTTTTTTTCAGACTTCTCGATGTTTCTACAAGTTTCTTGGCATAAATTACTACTGTTAAACCTCATCACAATATGTTCTGTATTTGCAGCTGAATTTCGGCTGATACTGGGTGAGTTTATCATATTTTTATACCCACAAGAAGCAGTCATTTTCCCACAAAAACCACAGGTGGGAACCCATAGAACCAGAATTATGAGGCAAACAATAGTCCTCCAGATATATCAGCCAGAAGAACAATTATTTTATATATTCAGTAGCGTGGAAGGAAAGTCAGACCCAGTGAAGGTCACTAGTGGAGTCAAAGTCACTCATATTTGCCGGGGTTCTGTAAACTTTGAAGTCAGGTGTGTCTAATTATAAAATTCCTATTTTTGCCCCTTCCTATTAACTATTGGCTGGTAATGCACTAAGTTCTTTTCAATATAATACTCATTAACATGGAAATATCCTCCCCTGCTTGTTGCATTAAGGATGGCATACTTAAGCTACATGATACACTACTGTTTCTTGAGCCCTGTTCAACATGCCCAATTCTGAGGAAAAAGGAGTGTTGCTGGACATTTTTATAACTGCCATCAAAATGAACACTCTAGTTTGAAATAAACTATACTTGCATCCTTCTGACTCAACCTTGCATATTTACACAGCAAACTATAATTATCAAATTTCTGGTTATTATTGGACACAAACCTCCACTTGTTTAAAACTAATAAAGACAAGCAATTAAAGAATGAAAAGTTCCTGTGTTTTGGGATTCTCCAAATTTTATTTCCAGAATCCTATTTTTACAATCTGAAATCTAATTTCTATTCCAGGTATCCAGGTAGCAGGTACTTGAAATGTATTATTTATAATTAACCTATCCTCATCTGCGCCATTAAAAGCATGCTGCAGTTGTTAAGTTCTTACTTTTGTGTACAATGATTAAAATGTTCTCTAAAACTCATGTTCCAGGAAAACATAACAAGAACTCTCTTTAATTAATTGTACAAATGTCTAACTGAAATATAGTATTGAAATTTTTATGTCAAAATGAAGCTTCGTTTTCATGACTTCTTTATTTGCAAAAATGTGTATTTGATAAAATTTATTTTATTTTTTTGATAAAATTTATTTATTTTAATCTTCAAATCCATGGCTTGTGTGACATTTATGGACAAGGGCAGAAAGATAAAAAAGGAAACGAGTCACCTGTTTTTAAATTGAAATTGAGTAATGCATAACTGGGCCTCTTTGCCAGCTCTCATATCACATGAAACCTGATATTTATATGGTATATTTACTACCATGTTTGCTTTCCTGCTTCTCTTATTATTCTTTTTTTGCTCTTGTAATTTTGTGCTTTTTGTCAGCGTTTTTTGATTTAGAGTAGTCTCCCAGCACAGATAATGTTGAAGTTCTTGCTATTATTCTAAAAGTGCAGGAAGGTTGTAATGCGTCTTAATGGGAAAACTTAACTCAAGTATGGATAAGAGTACTGTTGGTAGTGAGTTCAGTGTTGATGAATTGAAAATATGTATGTAATAATGTATAGATGTAATATGTACATGTCTATGTGATATGTAATAATGTACTATGTAATGATGTATCATTTGGAAGAACCACATAAAACAACATTGTGCATCGATCAGCTGATGATAATATTTTGATTAAAGACTCACAATAATGTAAGACTTTATTTCTTTTAGGAGCAGTGGTCAGTATTTAGAAATTCAGGATTTGTGATGACTTTTTAAAATAAATTACTGCAAATAGTGAGAATCAACTATATTATCAATTAGTTTTTTCACTTGAAACAGAAATGATGCAGCTTAAATTTAAAACCTCACAGATAAAAAACAAAAACAAAAACCAGAAACCAAAAACAAAAACCTCACAGATCAGTCTTTTCTTTCGGAAACCAGATTTCATACACTTGTCACTAAATTGTGGAAATCTTCAAACATCCATTTATTTTTTTAAATAAGTAATACCAACATTCAAAAATCTGAATAAACACAACTGTAGAGCTCTCAATTTACAAAATCAAATATTTGCCTAGTAAGTTTGTCTTTGGCTTCCTATAGATGTGATATAAAATTTAAGAAGACACCTTATAAAACTTAGCTAAATTTTAATACATTCGGATACATTTAGAATCACAACAAACAAAAAATTAAGTTGTTAACTTATTCTAAAAATAATGTTTATATTGGGACCATTTAAATTATAAAAGCTTTGCAAGAATATTTTAGTATAATTTTAATACACTGTTACCATTTATATTCAGTTTAAATTTTTATGTTTTTGTTTGTTTGTTTTAAAGTTTTTTGGGGGCTAGTGTCTAGCTCTGTTGCTCAGGCTAGTCTTGAACTCACTATGTAGCCCTGGGCAGCCTCAAACTCAGTGATCTCCCTGCCTCAGCCTCGCAAGTGGTGGGATTACAGGTGTGTCCCACTACATCCAGCTAATTTTTATGTGTTTTTCAACTTTTACAAATATACTAAATACTTTATGCAAAGCAAAATCAATGTTTACCATTCTAGTTGTTAGAGATGTATTTGTGATTATATTCATCAGCGCTCTCCAAAGAAACAGAAACAGTGAGTCACTGTTATAAACTACACACACATGCACGCATAAAGATATTTCTTATATAGGGAACTTACCAATGGGAGTTTTCACAGTACTAGAAAAAAAAATAAAGATTTTATGGAACTACAGAAAAAGACCCCAAATATCAAATCCATCTTGAGCAAAAATAATAAAGCAGGACACAGCACAACCTGTCTTATATGGCATGAAACTACACATGAGCTTAGCCAAAAGTCCAAGAAGCGATATGCCGTGAAACTTTAGTCACCAAATAACATAGTATTGGCATCCAAATAGACACACAGAACAATGGAACAGAATAGATACCCTACCAGTGAATCTACATATCTACAGCCAATTGTTATTTCTAAAAAGGTACTAAGAATATGCATTGGAGAAATGGTACTTTTTTCGATAAATGTTTCTGAGAATATTGGATTATCTCTAAACATGAAAAAAATGAAACTAGACACCTATCTCTCACCAGTTAAAAAATCAACTAAAATGGATTAAAACTTCAATGGAAGCCTAAGTACAATGAAATTCCAAGAAGAAACCATAGGGCAAATGGTTTAGAATAATAGAACGGGCAAGGAATTTTTGAACAAGACCCCTAACACACAAAAACTCTCCTCGAAACAAACAAACAAAAAGAATTAGTCAAACTTAATATCAGAACAATAGCAAGGAAAACAACCAACAGAAAGCAGACACACCTGAATAATTAGAGAAAATACTTGCAAATCATATACCTGACAAAGGTTTGGTATCAAAACTACGTAAATAATTCTTAAAAAAAAGATTAAAAATAAGCATAAATCTAAATAGACATTTCTCAAAAGCAGACATGCAAATGGATAACAAGTATATGAAAAAATGTTAAACATCAGTAATCTTCAAGAAAACAAATCAAATCCACAGTGAAATATCAGCTCCACCCACCATGTATGGCTATTAACAAAAAGACAAAAGGTAAAACATGCTGGCAAGAATTCGGAGTAAAGGACAACCTTTTACACAGGTGGAAATTTAACTTACCATTGTCATTATAGAAAGCATTCCCAGTTCTTTTGAAAAAAAAAAAATAGAACTACCATCTGACTTAGCAATTCCACTCTTTAATAAATGTCTAAAAGAAGTGAAATCAATGTGTCAAAGAGAAATCAGTACTCCTATGGCCACTGAAACACTAAAATAGCCAAGAAATAGAATCAACCTAAGTGTCACAACCAATGAATGCATGAAGAAAGTGTGGTACTTATACACAAAGCAATATTGTCAGCCATAAAGAATAAATGAAATCTTACCATTTGGAACAAGATGAATAATGTTAAGGCAAAGAAAGACAAGTTTCACATGATTTCACACATGGTTAGACTCCAAAACAGATGAGTATGAAATGATGGCCATCGGAGGACTGGGACAGGAAGGGAAAGGAGCAAGACGGAGGACTGATTAGTTGGTACTAAGTGATGGTTAGATAGGAGTGAGTGGCTCTGGTGGGTTACATCGCAGTGGGATAATTATAGAAAGCATAATATATTATCATACATTTCAAAAAGAGGAAGGAAAGGTTATGAAAGTTTTTACCATAAAGGAGTAATAAGAGTTGTTGGGGATTTAGCTCAAGTGGTAGAGCTCTTACATAACAAGTGCAAGGCCCTGAGTTCGATCCCCAGCATCTCCCCACACAAAACAAAAAAACTTTATGAAGCAATAAATGTTGGAGAAGATAAATATATTTAATCTAATTTAAATATTACATAATACATACCTGTATTAGAATATTACATGGTACTTCATTAATATATACAACTTTTAGGGTTGTATGTATCAATTTAAAAATTTTAAAAGACAGCAAATTTACAAGTGGTTTTTTTTTTTCCCCAACTGCAAAAGCATTCTACGTGCTAACTATAGAGGAAATAGTCCCAGTGGATGCAATTAACTGGCCTAAATGATGAAGCTGGTGAGTCTTACAGCTAGTTATACAGCCCTGACAGCACCAAAGAACTAGACAGATGATGCTGTGCGTTCATGCCACTAAACGAAGTTCTCACATTTTAACTTTATGCAAATGCCCTGAGATAACCATTATTAGGGCTATTTTTAGATAGAAAACTGCATTTCAAAATAATTATCCAGGCTTAGAAAATTTGAAATGTAAATAAGCCAAAACTTCCTCCATTTTTTGACCTCTTAATTATTTTCAGTTTTAAAATAAAAGCATCGAGACATTTTTTGGTTGAGGCATTAATATATAACTTACTTAAATGCTATATGCAATACACTTAATAGTAATCATACGCAGTTAGAATTTCTAAAATATTTTACTTCTGCCTGCTTCCGAGTTACTGAGTTAATATATCATCAGGGCATTCTTGCTTTAATTATGTAACAGTGTGATTCATCATCATGAATACACTATTACACTGATAATATATTACTCAATAAAGTCAGAACAGCTGGCAAGAACATCTACCAGATAAAGAAGTGTATAAATTTAATATGTTTTATGATTTAATTTATTCAATTCAGAACAAGTGAAAACAACATATTTGTAAAACCTCAAGAGAAAGTATAAATTTCCCAAATTAACTTTTCTACTATCATTTCCATAAAGAAAAAGGTAAAAAAATGATAATTATTTACAAGTTTTATATTTGCTTGTTAGCTGTACACAAATCAGAGGAAAATCTCTCTGCCATCTTATTTAAATATATATATTATATTTGAAGTATTTAGTTCTTTTGGTATCCTAAAAAAAGTTTTATTTTTATTCTTTAAATAGAAGATGATAACAAAAATGGTTTAAATGGCCTTTCTATTCCTTGATATTTATATTACCTGGAAATAAATATATTTCTACTTGTAGCTAAGGTTATATCCTATAGAGTTCATTTCCCACATAAATTTGTTAAGAGTCCGAATAACCTTTATGATTGCAAAAGCAACATCAGATGTGCTCCAAGGATATACATATTTGTATAAAAACAGAATCCGCTTTTTTTCTATTTTCCTGATTTCCAAATATGTCATAACAATCTCTCAAATCCCAGAAAAAGATTCTTCACCAGCACTCTGGCTTTATTTTTGCTCTTACGGAAAATATGCTTACACAGAATTCTTCCCGGAGGTGACAATAAAATCTCAATTCAAACACTTTTTGTATTTACCCCACTTAGGGGCATAATCATGTGGACTATTTACTTTTATCCTATTTGTTATTATATTTTCTCTGCCACACATATTCTAAAACTCTTTTTGATTCTTCTTTCTCCTTTGTGCCATCACCATTTCAACCGACAGTAAACTTACCTTGGAGATATTCTTAAAACCTAATTGTTGTCACCATACTTGCTGAGCCTTTCTTGACTACCACCAGCAAATGAGTCACCAAAATGGCTGGAGTGAAGGCAAATCTCAGGTGTCCTAGATCTTGCTGCCTAAAAGCTTTCTTACTCTTAATTTCCCTAAATGACATATTGTCTAGGTTCTATGAATTCATATAGCAAACAAATATTATAAACATCTTTTTACAGGAAAATATCAAAAGACTCTAAGGGGTAGCCTAGAAATGGAATGATATGTTAGAAATAAAATTGACTTTGATTCAAAACAGAAAATGCCTTGAATACCAAATCTACAATGAACAAAAAATAACTTTCCTGGGATCCTTCCAAAATAAAATCAATTTAATAGGCTCCTATTTATTCTTCTCTTAAATAAAGCACTTGAATCCATGAAACACATTTGTAGGTTGTGGGCCACATGGGAAACTGATCTTGTAAGCTCCTACCTACAAAAAATGCAGTGGACAAAGGGCTGCAGCTTTTACATTCTGAGATCCATTACTGTCAGGGATACACAAGTCAGACCTATTCCTAGAAAACATGGAACTCTCTGTCTTTAACTCTGAGACTGTCAGATGACCTATTTGAACACTGCTAGGAATTGGAGCCATCCATCTCCTTCCTCTGGTATCAGTTTTGCTTAACGCCTGATAATTGTGTCAACTTTTGTTCAGGTTATTTTCCCATCTCCTCTTATGCATGGTCTTACTCCATTTAACCTGCCATAACAAAACCACTATAAACTGTGTGACTTGCAGAAGATAAACCTTTATTTCATACATTTCTGGGAGCTGGGAAGTGCAAGATCACACCACCAGCAAATCTGGTGTCTGGAGAGGACCTCTTCCTCACAGATCAGAATTTCTTCTGTGTATCAGTCAGCTTTCCAGTGCTGGAGACATGAAACTCATTACCCACAATTCAAAGGAGGAAATGTTGAGTTTTCTCAAGGTTTCAGTCCATGAATGGCCAGCTCCAGGGCAAAGCTATTATGGTGGAGCTGCTTAGTTTGTGGTAGCTGGGAAGCACAACAAAGGAAGAGTGTGCTGGAGGGGAACAGGTAAGGGACACATACAGTTTTATAAACACTATCCCTATTCATGAGTTGCTGGCCTCATGGTCTAGTAATGTCCTAAAGGCTACACCTTTCAGTAACATTATATTGGAAATTAGATTTCAACATATGAATTTAGAGGAACATAAACATTGAAACCTGGACACATGGTGTCTGTACATAAATATGTGCACAGCTAACCTCAGAGGGCCCAGGCTACGACGAACTATAATTTGGAACACCCTGAAAGAACTTCCCCAGTTAGTCTTGGAAAAAATAAGCAGCAGCAAGACCACAGCCATTTCTATTATCATAATTATTAACAAAAATGTAGTAACCTAATCCCAAATGTATAATGAAGCATGGGGTGTACTGTTTTAAACAATTTGGTTATCGAACATGATAAAAATATCCTATCACTTTGTATAAAAATTAACAAATTCACAGATAATAAGTAAACAGACATATAAAATACAGATAATAGATGGCAAAGGAAGATTTTAAAACCAACCTGCCTGATTCAAAGACGTTACCTTATGGATATCACCTACAACCACTGTTACCTGTTGTGCTTAATCCAACTCTGACCTTGTTTCCAGCTTTCTCACTGTCTCTTCAGCCCTCCTAACCATTGGTATCCTTCTGTTTGTCTTCCTAGCATTGCCACACACTTCAAAAAAATGGTGAAAAGCTCAGTATCAGTTCATTAAATAAGTATTACTCAATGTAGATAATATACAAGCTGCAGATGATAGACAAGCTGGTTTTCTAAAATTCATAGATTTTCATATTTTATTCTTTAAAACACACCTCAAATGTTTATGACAAGTTTTTTTTCTTATGTTAATATGTGATGAAATATTTCTCAACTTTTGTAATAGAAAGAAGTTTATTGCAGAAGCCAAACTGAATTCTTGGAGTATATTTTTAACATAAAATTGACTTGTATGAATAAAAAATGTCATTTTTCTGAATGTGAGTCTTCTAGATTTCTGAGTTTCATTTTGTTTATTACTCTGAAAATTATTACTTGCCAAATTGCATACTCATAGTGTGAGTGAATCTGAGAATTCCAAATGTATTCAAAGCTGTCATATCTAGGAAAAGAAAACCTAGGGCTTGAAATTGTTATTTAAATGACAGTCTGAATCTACTGTTTATAATGCCAGAAGTATGCTATGAAGTATCAGGGTTATGCAATAAAAAGAAAGGCTAATGGAGTTTTTCAGTTTAAAGAAGGTAAAACATGGCTTGTCAAACATAATGCACATCTAAGCTGAGACTCTGAGCTTACAAAAAGTTGTCAATGAAATAACCTGAAATCATTGTATTACATTTATTTCATCATTTCCACAATTTTAGTGAGTATCAATTGTGTCCAGGACACTATCATGCTTGGCTTCCAAGAGGAGAGTGCAAGGGATTTAAGACATGTACAAATAATTATATACAAATTTAAAGTCATAAATACAAGAAAATGATTCTTGTAAAAATAGAAGTTGGAGTTGACACAACTACAAGTAAATATTTCATTAAAAGTTAATGAAATTCTTGAATATAAAAATAATCAAAATTAAATAAGCTAAATTTATCAATTGGAAGAAATTTAAGTAGGCATTACCATCAATCAGATATCATTAAGAAATGTATCTTACTGCTCTTTACTTGCTAAGTTTGACCTTTTTTCTGTGGCATATCCATTTTCCTCTGTATTTATTTAAGTGATAATAGGATTCCAGGAAGAATATCGGAGCACAAAAAGGTTAAAAATTACTTGAATATTTTTATGCACCCCATTGGAGACATCAAGACAACAATAATAAAAGTATTTCAAAGTGTATTTGCTAAACAAATTATTGACTAGAGTCCTCTGCCGCTAAGCAAAGGTGGTATTTCAATAAGATGTAAAATACCAAACCAGAAACATGTACAATACTAATAAAAAAAGAAAAAAAATGCCATTTCCTACAAAACTTACTTACTAATTTAATGCCTTGGCCAAATAAAAGGAAATAGAATATTAAAAATGATGAGCTTTCTGAGACAGTAGCATTTGTATCTAAAGCTATGAATTAACTAGAAAATATAATTAATTAGCACTATAGCATTTAATATTTCCTAGAGATCAATGGTAATCAACTAAGATCATACTGAAAATTTTCAGAGATACAATGAAGAAATGATATTCTGGTAAATAAATTTAACAAGATGTGTCTCTAGCATATTAATAAAGTCATCTAAGTATGATGAAGTGAAACATAAAAATCTGGCGTAAATGTAGTTTCTGTCCTCAAGGATGGCTTTCACGTCTCTACAGACTTACTCTTTGTACTTTTTCTTTTCGGTTTGAGTCTCTCTCTCTCTCTCTCTCTCTCTCTCTCTCTCTCCCCCCTCCCCCCCATTGCTCCCTCTTTCCCTCTCTCCAATTTATGTCACTTTTTACTTCCTCTAAATCAGATTTGAATCAGATCGCCATCATTCTGTTCAAGTCAGTCACTAGACTGACCTCTCTAGATGCTTATGGAAATGAATAAAAGGTTGCATGACATTGAATCTGTTAAAAATTTATTTGTACAGTACTATTATACGAGTACTGTGATATAAGGTTTGAAAATCTCAACATCGAATTCTCTCCTTTCCACTAATCCATGTACTGCCCCTCTGCTGTGGCCAACAGAGAGTGAGCTGCTTCTCCCTCCCCTGGAATCCGGGCTGGCAGGAAGCTTGGGTTCAGCGCTGGAACGCTAGGAAGAAACCTGAGAAATTGCCCTGGAGAGGCACAGCTGGGCCGATTCTCCCCTCTGAGCCTGACCCCGAGCTGACAGTCCGCTGAGTGCCACTCCGTGAGTGGGTCCCGACTGAACCCAGACAACCTACAGAATCACAAGGAGCAACATGCAATTGTTATTTAATTGTTATTTAAAGTCTGAGGGTGGCTTGTTACTACACAGAAGTTAAACCAGAAAAAAAGTCAGTCAGACAAAAGGTATTAGAATAAGGTAAGTGATAGTGCCAAAATCAGAGGTTTTATCAAGTACTGTCAAAAGTTACAGGAAAAAAGAATCTTGAGGCTGAATAAATACAGAGAGAGGTTGTTCAGACATACATGTCTGAAGGTGGAAAGATTTCCATTCTTTCAGTGGTGGATGTGGCATTCTTAGGCCCTAAAAATGTACTAGGCGGAGTTACACAAAATATTACATCTCTAGCCAGAATGAAGGGATTCAGGGTCCCCAATTAATAGGATGTCATCTGCTAACATATCTGTTAGGTCCATTAGATATATAGGGCTGGATATAATGCAAGCCCTGAGCTATGATTTAGCACAGAGTAAAGGTTGTTAGGTTGAAGCTTAGAGTTTACCCAAGATTTGTACAGTCTAGTATAATTCAGGGAAAAAAACATATTTGAGAAACTCATCCTGAATTGATCTAAATTTCACATACTTTCATGGTAAATGTTCAATTGGTTTCTAAGGCAAAATTAAATGAAAAGAAAGCAGACTGTGAATTTGAGAAGGGAGTGTGGACTGAGAATCAAAGCTAACTACAGGAAAATAAGCCAACTACAGGATATACTTCTCTCCTCATTTTGCTTCACCTATATTTGCTACTCCATCATCACCTAATATTTGTTACTCCCACTACCAAAACTAGCCTAGAAATATGCTAGATTTTTATTTTGGTTTATGCCTCTACGTGCATTATGAACTCCTTCAGGTCAGGAAAGCGGTTACTTTTACTATTGTACATATTCAAGCACTTTTTAAACAGGTTTTTGTTTTTTTTTTCCCATGAATTATCTCTGTTTTTGGTAAAACACCATTTGAAGTCAATAGTATCATACTTCTTTAATGGTGAAAATGAAGCTCAAAGAAATAAGAATCATCATAGGCCTGGCAAAGCACAAATACGAGAAAAAGATCCTGGATTTGAGACACCTTCTCATGGCTTAGATGCAAATGTTGGAGTTCCTGGCAACAGTTTGATAAATTCCCCTTATCTGTAGTTTTAATTATTTGTGCTTAACCACTATCTGAAAATATTAAGTGAAAAGATATATATAGATATATATATATATAGATATATATATAGATATATATTTAAATGTAAGTCATAAAATGTATACCAAGCTGAGTAGTGTGATGAAATCTCTTCATGTCCCACTCTATTCTGTTGGGCAAGTAAACTGTTCCTTTGTCCAGTGTATCCACAATGTAACTAAACTACCGAACACCTACAAGTACCTGTCTAATAAGTCATTTAGTAGATGTCTTGATCATCACATTGCCCACCATGATTTAGTACTGCTTGTTCTCAATGAACTGTATTTTACTTCATATTAGCTCAAAATCTCAAAAGAGGAAAGGAAAATACATTTTCTCAAAAATACCTTTGTGTATATGTCAAAACTATTCCTGATGTGACTACTGAATAATTTTAAGGTCTTTGCAATACTAGAATATTCTGTAACGATTTGATATTCTGTCCTAGTCAATCTTCTTTGTCTAAAATATTGCTGAAAATCAAAAACATCTAATGTCTATTGGTCTATTTGGATTTGCTAGTGAGACTCTTTTATATATTTTTTATTGGAAATCAAAATTTAAAGTACAGTAAAAAACAAAATATGAATATATTGTTTAAACATTCTGACATGTAACAATATCTGCTGAAATTTGAGTTTTAGTACCAAAACGTTTTTAAAAAATTATAAATTTAACTGCAAGTAGAGTTGTCCAAGTAATATTAATTGTGACCTGAATTTCCTTTGCTATTTACATATAAACTCAAAAACAACATTCCATTTGAGGGGCCGGGGATTTATCTCAGTGGTTAGAGTGCTTGCCTTGCAAGCACAAGGCCCTAAATACGATCCCCAGCACACACACACAAAAAAAAAAAAAATCCCACACCATTTGAAACAAAATATACCAAATTATTGATCCAATGTGTTAGTTTTATATACTCCCTAGTAAGCCCTACAAGTTACTATCCTAGTTATTTTCTCATTGCTGGCACAAACTACCGAACACCTACAAGTTAAAGCAGAAAAGGTTTATTCTGGCTCACGGTTTCTAACAGCCCATAGTCAGCTGGCTCCAAGGGCGGCATGGCAGAGGAGCTTCGCAGAGGAGAAACAGTCCATGGCAAGGCAGACAGAGGGCGACAGCAGCAGTGATCCTGCCATCTTTCTGTCCCTTTGTATTCCATCCTGGCTACAAGCCTATTGATTGATGCCACCCAAACCCAGAACTACACTAATCCAAATAGGAGACTGATCCAGATATCACACCCTTAATCCATATTCACATACCCTTAATCCATCCACACACCCTAGATCCAGTCACCTTTGAAAAGCCCCATCTATGAGGTCATGAGGCTGTGGGGGGACACCTAGATACAAATTATAGCAATCACTCACTGTGTATATGGTATAAGAAACCTGTGGCATACCTTCCTCTTTCTATTATTAGATCAGATATTCCCATAAGAATTAAAAATGAGAGTACTTTTGCAATAATTCACTCACTCATAACGATAAAAATAAGCCAACAAGAGGATATACTTCTCTCCTCATCTTGCTTCACCTAGTATTTGTTACTCCTTCAAGAGGAAACTACCAAAATTCAGTTATTTTGTTATGTAAATTCTTATTACACCACCCATAAAGTGCAGCAAAAGTGCTTATACAGAAAATGGAGCGTCAAAACCTGAAGTTATATTTATAGCATTATGCTTTGCTCTCAGTGACCCTTGTGATTTTTCAATATATGTAAATCATTCAGAAGTATAAAAATAATATACTTTTTGTCAAAAACAGTTTTTAAGTCCCTATAACCTATATTTGTAACTGAATAAATGATCTTCTAAACATTTTTATTTGAATACTAGACAGACTAATTCAATTGCCATCCATACCAATATAAGTATTTATGATTTCTTTCAATATATTCTCCATTAAACGACATCTCATTGTCTTTGTTTATAAAACTTTGAGAGCTAGGTTTCTTCGCATCCCCATTAAGCCACTCACTAAATAACGACTTCACCCATTTGTCTCTAAATTACAGTTCTATCAGTAGCAGAGAAACAGAATCTGTTGATATAGTATAAGTCATAAATACAAAGTTTATTAATATATGCTGCTTGGACACCTGGTAAAATCAGGAGAGCTTCAAAGGGTTTAACTGCTGCTTGCCCCTCCACACTGCTTCTGTGGATCAAGTGTCCTAGGCAAATAACTGTATCCAGGCAACTAAATGAAGAACTTGGTTTGGTATTTCTAAACACCAGGCTTTGTTTTATTGATAGCCCACAAAATAATTCAAACTACCAATTTCCCTTTGTGGGAATAGGGGGCACCTCACACAATTGATACTAAACAGCCTGCCCCTCAAAACCCTGGTTGTTCTTGCTGTTCTTGAGTAAAATCCTCTCTCCCTCAGCTGTGATTATTTAGTCGATAAGGAAATTAATCTCATCTGCCCTGTGTGATCTGTCTTATGTTCAGTCATCTCTATAAGGTAAAAATCATTCTTACACCAATTGACTGAAGAGGAAGTGGTTAAAATACAAATAGTAACTCAAGGAATAAATATTTTAAATAAAGTACAGTGAAAATTCCAAAACATTGTTGCAAGAACATGAAAAATACATAAATAAAAGGAAACACATCCCCTGTTCAAGAATTGGAAGGCAATACTCTTAATCTACACTGCCCAAAGACATCTATAGGTGCGTTGTAACCTCCGTCACAATTCTAAAGTCATTTTTGCAGAAATAAAAAACAACCCTAAAATTAATATGAACTTTCAAGAGTCTCATAGTAGTCAAAATAATATTGAAAAAGAAGAACAAAGCTGATGATTCATATTTTCTGATTTCAAAGGGGGCAAAGACCCCCTTTCAATGTGTGTGGTGGAGTGATATGGTCAACTTGGGCAGGTACACTCTGCTGAACTGGGCTGGTGCAGTTCTGGGCATAGAATATACACCTAAAAGTTATTGCTGACAAAATAAAGGGAAATGGAGCAGAAGATGGGGCAGGCTGTTTCCCAAGAGAAGCTTGGCTGTGGTTGGTTCTTCCAAAGAGTACTCAGCTGTTCTCATAGCAGAAGGAGCTCTGGGCCTTGCTGTCTTCAAGGACAGCTGCTGTTTGTTTCAGGGGAGCTCTGGTTTTCATCCCCACTGCGAGCCTCATATCCTGGTTCCAGCATAGATTTCTTCAGTCTTTTAGTGCAGACATGGATGTACATGGGACATTGCCGTGAGCTCCCAGCCCTTGATTGGATCTTTCCAGTCTCCAGTGCATAGATAAATGTTCTGCACTCCTCCTGCATTTGGTTTATGGGTAAATGTTGTAACTTGCAAATGGCCTGTATTAAATATGCTCTCTTGCAAACCACTGACTCTAGAAAGGTAACTAATATAATGTGGAAGAGACAGCTATTTCAATAAATACTGATGGAAAAGTCTAGATCTCCACATGGAATAAAACACAATATTAGCACCTAACAGAAACATTAACTCAAAATGGATCAAAGATCTGAGCATAAAAACTAAACTTACAAAATTCTTAGGTAACAAAAGACCAAAATCTCGTGACATTGGATTTGGCTATGATTTCTTGGATATGGCACCGAAGGCGTATACAACAACAAAATACAGGCAAATTGGACTTCATGAAAATATTAAACATTTGTGAAACAAAAACATAATCAATAGAACAGAAGCACCAGCAGAATGGGTGAAACATTGCACACTGTGTATTTGACGAGGAGTTAACAGCCAAGATATAGAGACAGCTCCTGAGCCCAAGGGGAAAATATGAAATTTGATTAAAAAATAAGCTTAAGATTTGGGTAGACACATTTTTCCAAAGGTAAAAAAAATGGCCAAGAACTACTTGAAAGTATGCTAGATGCCACTAGTAATTGAGGAAATGTAAATTAAAACTCTCGTGATCTCATACCCACCAGTATGTGCACTATCCCAAAACAAGAAGTAGCAAATAATAGCCAAGATGTGGAGAAACTGGGAAACTTGTCCAAGTGCAATGTTGGTGAGAATGTGCATTAGAGTCACTGTAGAGACTAGCACTGAACTTCTGCAAAACATTAAAAACAGAGTTATCACATTATGTTGCAACTGTATATTTGAATATAGTACCCAAATAAATCGAAAGCAGTGTCTGGAAGAGATGGTGTATGACCATGTGCATAGCAGCATCATCATAGACAACATGTGCAGACAGTCCAGGGGCGTATTGACAGATGAATGGTAAATCAAAATGTGATACACACTTTGGATGGGATATTGCTGAGCCTTAAAAGTGAATTAAATGCTGACATAACACTACAATGTGGATGATCCTAGAGGACGTTATAGTAAGTGAAATAAGTCACTCACAAAAAAACCAAAACTGTCTAATTCCACTTAAAAGTAGTAAAAAAAATTAGCTGGTATCATAAAGAAATAAAGTAGAATACTAGTTGCCCAGGGTTGGAAGCAGGGAGAATGGGAAATTTCTTTTTAATGGATATAAAGTTTTGATTTTATAAAATATAAAGGATTAATGGAGATGTATATTGATGATGTTCGGATATCAGTATAAAATGTTTTTAATACTGATGAACTACTAAAATAATAGTGAATTCTAAAATAATAGATGTTATATGATGTGTATTGTAACAGGATAAGATATTGGAACAAAACTGCTTAGAGATTTTATCATTTCAAGCAAGTTAATGAGTAGTTTTGTCATGGATCCTTCAATATTTCAACACACGGATTAATCATCTAAGCACTTTCAATATTTTCAAGCACTCACTTTAATATATCTGGACTTCCTAAAGCATTCGTTTTACTCTTCTTAGAAGCAGAAATGTTGTCTCTAATATGAATTATTTTGTATTTGGGCTTGATTTTTCATCATGATTGCCCTTGACATCTTCAAGTATCATACAATTGCATGTCATTTAAAATGCAGATGTGCAAGACAAGAAAAGAATAGTGGTGTTCTTGTATCTTTCTTTTACTCACATGGGAAAATTGTTTTAGAATCTATCTGTCACTATTTCCAACCTACAGTATCAGGGAAACTGAACTTTAGGATTTTAAAATGACTCTCAAATAAAGCTTACCATATTTTATTTGCCCCCATAGCCATATATTTGTGTGAATTGTGTGAATTTAGCTAGCCACCCAATGCATATCAGGTTTACCATTTTGTAAAAAAGTTTATACTAAAATTTTCCCGTGTTTGTGAGTTAATTTGTTTCTTATATCAATTTTTAATGAATTTTTCTAGCACTGCCTTCTAAAAGTATTGATTGTTTCAATTGTTTTTATGATTTTTAAAGAAGAGAAAATAACAAAAATGTTCATTATATTTAATAAACAATTTTATTCTATTGTACATTAAAATCAACTTATTTTATAATCCATATCTCTTCTTTATTAAACATATTAGCCTTTCTTTAATGCTAATTGTTTTGTACTTTTGCTTGAATTAATTGCTATGCTATGTGTGGGACTGGGAAAAAGGAACAAAATAACTCTTGATGCATTTGCATCCGAAGGAATAGAATGTACATATATGTGAATATACAGATTTTCACATGTACGTGTACACAAAGATTTAATTTCATTTGTTCTAAAACATTCACTATTCTTTCATACAGAATTAACTTAGAAAGAGATTAAATCATTACAGTTAAATCAGAACTGACTATAGTTTCCATTTATACAATAGATATTATACTTTAGATCTCCAATTGTGTTGTATTACTTAATAAACTAAATAGATTAATTCACACAAAACCAAGAGAGCTGAGCATATAGTCTCAATTTCTAAATACAGATTCTGTATTAGTAGATGGAGAGTATTTTATTTTATCAGCATAAAAAATCTGACTTTGTTTTAATTTTCCTTATTTTACAAAACATAAACACACAGAGTGTAAGTAATATTTTCCAAACTGAACCACTGATAATTTATATATTTATTTATTTTAATTTTTTGTGTGTGCTGGGGATCGAACTCGGGGCCTTATGCTTACAAGGCAAGCACTCTAACCACTGAGCTAAATCCCCAGCCCTAAACCACTGATAAATTAATGTCAATATTAAACCCAAGACTATAGATTTCCAAATCAATTGACTGATCTTTGTGTGCCAATAGAATTTCCTGATATTATCATGTATAACCTCATCCATTGGGAAATCAAATGGGCATTGCTTTAGGTACACATTGCATAGAATGACAGTCCTGGAAAAAAAAATTACTTTCAGCCTCAAGAGAAATAAATATCTTTTGCAATCTTACTTTTTCATGTTGAATCCCAAGAGATATTCCAATTACTATAGATGGCAAATATTTCACCTGTGCTCATTTTCTTTATACGTCCAGATGTCCTCTTCCAAGACCAATAATTGACTTTTCAAAGGACCTTCCCTCTCAGGTCAACGTGTCATTGGACCAAAATCGTGGATAAATAGACTATGATGAATAACTGGATCAACTTTTCGAATGAAGTTTCTTCCTGGAACTTAAAAGTGAAGCTTAAAGTTTCTACTCAATCTCTCACATTTGAGAAAAAGAAATCTTACAAAAAGAAGTGCAGGTAAGGTTTATAGAAAGATAGTAAGCTGAAACAGAAGAATGAAACAGACAAAATGAAATTAGCAGGAAACTCTGGAAGAAGAGATATACAGAAATGCAGAGAAGAGAGACAGAGACCAAGACAGACAGAGAGAGAAAACATTATTTAGAGTGAGAATAAAGGCAATCTACCATACTTGGTTCCCGATAGACTTCTTCCTCATAGAGCATCAGTTCTTACGTACAGCTTTGGCAAGTCTGACTGCAATACGGCATCGGGCCTCATGAGACACATCTATATCATTCCAATGAGTCTTTTTTTGATTTTAACTTGCTTTGTTGTCTGTCTCGGAGCTAAAGAAGGCCCACATGAGAAAACAAAAATACAGTACAAATTCAAATCAGTTTTGCAAAAGTCAGAAAATGAGTGGGTTATACCTTTTTTGAAATACTGCCTTTATTTACACTTGCAAATCTAGGTAGTCCATTTTAAAACAAATCATACATGGTATATTCTGCTTAACAAGCTTGTCTAACAGTTTCCAATTAACATGGTAAAACATCTATGTAGACACAGCTTACTCCCATGAAATCTGGTAATTATAACACCTTAATACAAAATATGAAATAAAGCATAAAAAGCAATTTCCACAATAATTGGAAATATGTTCATGCATATTTATTACTGTAAGTTCTCCAAAGATTATTATTTTTACATTTATGTCCCCACTTCTTGGAAACTGAAAATTGAAGGATAAAAAAAGAAAAGCAGTGAGTACGCCAAACGTGTGCTGGTGCTATAAACAGTCTCTTTTTTCCTAACACTTCATTTTCAATCTATTTCCAAAGAAGCAATCAAGTGACACATACACTATTCTAATACATTTTTACACACTGAAATGTTGGCATATTTGAAACTCAATTATGTCAAATTATCGTGAGCTCCAAATTTTTTTTTTAATTTTTAAAATTTTATTTTAATTGTACATTTTAGATGTACATAGTGATAACATTCATCATAGGGGATTTGTACCTGTACATGACATATCTTGTTGCTTCTTTTGTTCCCATCCCCCCCCATTTACAAAAGCTTTGTTTCCATTTTTTCCTTCCATCTCTTATTTCTCTTGTCCTCTGTTCTGTTCCCCCTCCCTTGTTCCCTTTCCCATTTCCCCAGATTTTTGAAAACATTTCTTACATGATTTTCGGGATGAGGTCCACTCACAGATCTTGTGTCAGATTAATAGTATAAAATAATTTGGCATGGCAAACTTGGATTTTGGAAATATTTCCAGGTTAATTTTAAGAACTCAGCCTTTTAATCCTTTAGTTTCTTATCTAAGCAATAAAAAGTTCTGAAGAGCATATGAAAAAATGGGGACAAAAGAGCAGATGATCATATTGTAAGAAAAACTTACTTTCTCCCCTGGAGCCTCTACAACTACAATAAAAAGATTTATATTTTGGGTTGAAATAAATCATGAATCAGTTATATATATGATGCCCAGTAGAATATGTTGTCAAACCAAATGACGAAGATCATCGCATAGATCAAAGCTTTCTTAAAAAGAAAAAAAAAAATTGCCTGTCTCTCCAACATCGTTGTCTTCTGTTCTGTCTTAAACTTCAGAGCCCTGTTGCCCAACACTCCATTGAAATCTCTGTACGTATAGCATGCTATTCCAGACCTTTCTCTGCCCTCAGAGCGATGTACTTTGGGCTTTTATACAGAAGGCTTTCTTTAATACATCTTCCCCAAAATTGTAGGTAACATAGTTTTTTCTGTTTTCCCATAATATTCCATACCTAGTTTTGTCATCCAAGATAGTATTTTACCATAACCTTTATATTTCCCTATTCATTCTCAAAGTCCCTTGTAGGACTTTGAAGTTAAGGATTATTTTGTGCCAAGTCATAATCTTCTGCAGTTCCCTGGGGTTCTTTCTCTTTTTTAAATTTTATTTTAATACCACATTTTAGATACACATAATGATAACATTCATCATAGGGAATTTGTACCTGTACATATCTTGCTGCTTCTCTTTTCCCCTTTCCCATCCACCCCCGGGGTTCTGTTCATTTCTCGTGTGGGGTAAAAGTCAAAACTAGCACCCACACTTTTCTGCTAGCCACCTCATATAGGTACCATCCTCTACCACCCCAGATTCTGCTCACAGATAGACAGCGTAAAAGGGTGGCTGTTCTCTTGCCACTTTCACCCCGTACCTTCTTCCAGCCTTTTCTTTCCCCACCGTAAACTCTCCAGGCTTGTAGATGCACCAAAGTTAACGTCTAATTCTGCACTACACTACTCCATGGTCCTTCCAAACGACCAAAGCAATCACTGTAGTCATTTAACTCACAATTAAATTTATCGTCAACTTCATTATGATGTGAAGTTTTTACTCATAAATATAGTACTGGTATTCTTTTAAATAGTAAGCTTTTCCTTTGCCATAAAAATTCACTATTCCATTTTTATAACCTCATCTTGGCAGGAAAAGGTCAGAGATTCCTCTAACTACCTAGCCAAGGCAAAAGTTTGGAGAATCAAAGGCCTTCTGGAATTCTGGACAGGCATTGCTAGAATTCTTCCTCAAGTAAAATAAGGTAACAGTTTTGTCAAAGTTGTCAAGCACAGTATACACACATCGCTCAAGTCTACACATCACTTATAACTCAAAAACCTTGAGTGCCCTTTCGAGATGTCTTCAGGGTCACAATTCTACACTATTCTTCCAGTTGGCAGAAATAGCAACTTATGTAAAAAACAAGGTGCATGCACAGAATGAATTGACAAGTAGTCAGGACTGCAAAGAAAGGAGTAAGTGAAGTCTTCCCTGTGGCCACCTGCCTGAAGGTGGCACTGCTAGAGCTACCAACACAGCCGTGTGAAGCGCTAATGTCAGACAGTTTCCTGGAGGACTACAAATATCCCCCCTAGAAATAAAGTGCGATGACCCAAGTAGAGATTTTTCCCAATTGTGCTTGCAGAAATAGTGCCACTTCATTCGGGGATTGACAGAATTCTACAAAATGGGATGATGAGTGAGACCCTTCAAAAGCTTTGTAAAAAAATGGGTCTAATGAACTACGGCACATTGTTTCACTAAGTGCCTCATGAATTTTCATATAATAGATGAATTATTTTGACAAGAACAAATTTAGTGACATCAAAAATAGTCTACCATTTAATGATGAGCAGAATAGTTTAAATTAGGTAATATTTAACTCATACTTGTGTAAGGAAACTGGAAATTAAATTTTGAATGTCCCTGACAAATTGCTATACTAAGTAAAAAAAGTGACTCTCAAACTTAATTTTAGTTAGCAAGGCTCCTTTATCAATCCCAGTTTAAATTTCTAAACTAATAATAATAAATACAAAAATTTCACAAAATATGTATTCACCTCAACCAACTCACCATAATGAAGAATCAGGGGAGCCCTGAGCTTGTTTTCCTGCAAATAGACGGTCTAGTTGGGGTTGATGAGAGAGAGCGATACGTGAAGCGGGCTGCTCAAATCCAGTCTGTTCCATAGTCTCATTTTGGTTGCTGTCACTACAGAAAACGCTCCTGCACAGAGAGGGGATGTTAGAAGTGCCAGCAGGCTGTTCCGGCCTTTTGTGGCAGCTTCAGAATATTCCACCCTGACTTTAGGCCAAATCGTGCAGGGAGTTGAAGTTGCCCCAAACATACTTTTAAGGCCACTACCTTTTATCATTCAAGCAGTGATCTTTTCATAGCAGAGGCAAAGTCGACTCATCTGACTTAATAACAAAAGAGTTACAGATCCATTCTTTCCCAGTTTTTTGTTTGTTCATTTGTTTTTGTTTGGGGGAGATTAGGAAGTAAATCTCAAACTCTTGAGATTCGAGATAGGTGATCACGCACTAGCTGGGAAGAAGTAGGCCTGACTCAGTCTTTTTCAAATTGTTGCTAATGTTTGAAACATGCCAAAAATCCCAGTGATTATTTGTCACCACCACTGTTCCAGTTTGGCTGTGAAGGTGGCTATTTTATTTGCTGGCTTGAATAATGTTGTCATTCTCGCCTAAAGTGACAGATTGAGTTTGCTAAGCTGGTTGAATATGTCACCAGAATAAGCAAGTTGTGGAACTGAGTCTGTGTTACTGAAATATGCTGCCGATGGTAAGTGTTTCTAAAAGAAGTCGCTGGCCTGGCTCTTCTAGCTCAAAATCTCTGGCCAGTGATGTACCTTTAGAAAGCCATTTCACTTGTGTGTGTAAAAGAAGCCTAACATGTCTTGTGTCCATGTCCTCACAGAGCTCCATGAACAGACCTGAGTAAGGACACTTACTTTCTTGTGGTTGGTAATTTTAATCACATATTGCAAAATGTTGTTAAATTCAGGAGACAGTTTTGGCCAGCCAGCATTTATCTATGGATGACATAGTATTGGTATGTATTTACAGAAGTGACCCTTTTGTCCTGAGCTGTGAAACTGGAAAGCTGTCCAGGCACGCCAGCGCTCTTTCTGGGTATATATCAGCACACAATGACCAGTTCAGTTTTCCTGATATATAATCATTCAAAGACTTGAACAGTACTGCAGCTGTGGTGTTGGTTGGTAACAAACGTGTACATATCTTCATGTATATCCCCCTGAAAAATATATTCTAGAAAAGCAAGTACTGTTGTTCTGTTGTCAACATCAGTAGACTTGTCAACCTGGATTGCATATGAGGGTAATTCATTAATACTTTCTAACAACTGTGTTTTACATCTTCTGCTAGTTCATTCATCTAGGCATGGTGCTGGGTAAGAGATTAACACTTGCCACCATTTGAACTACAGCTTATCCTAAAAATTCAAGAAAAATGTCCTTAGCAGGAGGCAGGGTCAGCTCTTCACAAATAATAAAGGGGTTCTTAGCTTTCACAGTGCAGTTAGCCACTAGGAAGGATGTCCGCTCAGACACATTTGCTGAAGTGATGGCTCTCAATAACTGTTTCTCTTCTTCACTTTCACATTGCTTCCTTTTGAAAAATCCAAATAACTTGTTTTTTAATGCAGGGTGTTTGGTCTCCATGTGGCAAAGCAGTTTACAAGGTTTCATGGTTTCAGGGGATAACTGGTCACCACACATTATATAAAGAGAGATTGGAAGATGAGAATCATCTTTTGCAATGAACCCATAATTTAAGTAGGTCTCTCATTTTTTTAACATCTTTAAATTTTTATTATATTTTATTTTATTTTATTTTTGAGACAGAATCTTGCTATGCAATTCAGGCTGGCCTCAAATTCACAGTGATCCTCTGGCCTCAGCCTCCCAAGTGTTGGGATTATAGGTATGCACCATGGCACCAGGTTTTCTCCTATCCCATCATTGGGTCTTTCTCCATTTTCAAGGAAGTTCGAAGACATGTTTCTTTGAGTTTTTTCTCTAATTGTGGTGAGGGTTAGCTTTTGGACTTAGCAAAACCGTGACCAAGACAAGTGGCTTGTACAAGAAAGAGGTGCAGATGGAAGTGGAAAGTAAATAACGGGCAGGACATTCACAGATTTAAATAAGCATCAAAGCCTCCCACCAGATGAAGCTGTACAACCCAAATACATCAATTAACCTGTCACTACAAAGCCTGCTACCAGATGTAACTTACTTGATCCTTACCAACAACTGACAGGGTTTTCATATAGTCCATGATCAATTGACTTATTATGGTCTCTGCAATCAAACCTGTTTGCTAATATTCATCTGTGCTTGCAGCTGCTCCTCTGAACTAGCATCACCACTTCAGCTCCACTGCTAATCCTCAGGTGACTGGTTCCCCATGGGGCTCCAGCATCTGAGAGGAGGCTGCTGCTGCTCTGAAAGGAAGCGGAGGTCAGGAGGTGACACGAGCAATGTGGTGCCTCTTAAATAGGGGTGGCCCTTCAGGCACTCTCAGTCGGCTCACTTCCTGCTGTGAATCCTGATTTTTATCAAGCCAAGTGCTGATCTGTGGCCCAGGAGTTGGGGACCCGTTTAGTATGGCATTCCTCAATTTGGGCTATTATCATTAGACTAGAATTATAAACTGAGAAAGAATGCCTTTCTCCTACATCAGGGGCACATAATAACGGTGTGCCTTATTACTGGGGTGAAAACTCGGATTATTTGGTTAGTGGCTCGCCCATCAGTTTTTGCCAATGTAAAATTAATGGCTGTCTCATGCTATACTCTATTAATTAGAAACAAGTCACTCTGCCAGCATGTGCTCAAGGGAGTGGTAATTAAGCTCCACTTTCTGAAAACACTGATGACTTTATGGATATATGTTAAATCTATTGTTGCAATTAATTAAAGTTGGAGAGTCATTGAAGTTCTAGAAATGCCTTACTTTTGCTTCAACTTTTTACTTTAATTTTAGCACTCATAAGTAAATCTGCAAACATTTTACTGTCTTACACTGTTTAATTTCTACTTACCTCATTTATTCTACATTCATTAATTAAAATTTTGTAATCAAGGTTTTGTTCATATTTTAATTTTTAAAATTTATAACCTGGATGCTGATGTTTATGTTAGTTTTGGCTTATAAGTCAATAGTAGCTGTATCTTTCTCTCTCTATATATATGTTTATTTATATTTACATTTATATAGTATATATAAAGACATAAATATAAAGAAACATATAAAATAATATTTTATATAATTAGGCCTCATCGTTTGGATTGCCTATGTCTTTAAAGTGCTATCATTTTATTTAATCATAGCTTTTTGTACTTACATATTGGTACAGAATGCTGTAGGCCTGCCTTATATTTCCCTTGTCACAGTCCTAGTGTTCAGACCTGTTTTCTTCCTTCAAGAATATTAGAAACAAAGATCTTAGTAATAGAAGTGATAAAATTTACTGAGATATCAATCATATCGTATCATACACATATGTGTCTATATCTATCTATCCACACAACTCTCTCTCTACATACACACACACACACACACACACACACACACCCCTATACATGTAATATGTAGTATTTATGTTTATGTAAGTTTACTTATATATATTAAATGAGAGTTTTGCTACCTTTTCAGCCTTGACAATATGTTCTTTTGACAGTAAGAAACCTGAACTTATATCTGCAACATATGTACTTATTTAACTCTACTTTACCTAAGAAGCAGATCCAAAATTCCTAATCTGTGTGCTACTTTAAGACACTGGTCAAAGATAGTGCAGTATTTGTATACATTTTTAAACATTTTTTTCTTTGAGTCCTGCTATAGTTAGAAAGAGTTTGCTTCTTCCAGAAGTCCTTGAATTAAAGGCTCGGTTCCCCAGCAGGTGACATTTGGAGATGATGGGCCCTATGGGGAAGGGGGCATCCTGGTAGGTCCTTAAGTTGAAGGGAGCATGCTCCTGACAGGCATGGTGGAAGCTTATTCTCTGAATCATTCTCTGCTTCCTGCCTCATGATGCAAGTGGTTTGTTCTGACACTCCCCCTGACATCACTCTCCACCGTTGTCATCAGAGGCACAAGCCAGGGGACAGTTTAATCACAGAAAGAAAACTCCAGAATCATGAGCCTGCTAAACCTTTTCCTCTGTGTAAGTTACTTATCTCAGGTATTTTATTATAATTACATGAAGCTGAAGAATACAATTATCCAGCCAAAACTATGTGTCTTAAATTACTCTGATCGGCTTCCTTTTCTCTATACATTTTGATAATGTTAACTAAGACATTTCGATTTTTATTTTATGCTGCCTCCTTTCATATCTTAGTTGAATTTACAATATTTGCAGATCTTAAAATGTATTTTTGTGAGGTATACTCCTGTGCTTTCAAAAACCGAAGAGATAACATCAATCACGGACAGGTGTCCACCACAGCTATATCAACAGAATTGTTCTGTCACATGCAACTTTTCTTCATACAGTCTCATTATAGTTGATTCCTCTTTCTTCAATCACCCTCAACCATTGATATACTTTTATTGCAACAGTTTTGACTTTTCCAGAAAGGAAAATAAATACAATACTACAATGTGCACCCATCCAAATCTGAGTTCTCACCCTTAGCAAATGGTATTTAATATTCATTCTCACTATTATATGAATCAATGATTTGTTTCTTCATATTCTGCTATTGTTCATGGTCAAAGTTATATTAATAAAGTGTTTAATCCTAGTTTATAAATAGCATTTATCGTGATTGAATGTCAAATGTGTGTTCTACACCTTAAGATGACCATATGTTTTATTTTATTTACTTTCTAAATGTGGTGAATTATATTTGTTGATTTTAGTGTTAAATAACTGAATTTTTAGGGTAAACAGCACTTTGTTGAGATACATCATTTTATACATATATGGGTATATGTGTGCTGAACTTATTGTCCTAATATCTTCCTACGAATTTTTGAATTTATTTATGAGGGATATTAATTAGTAGTGTTATTTTTCTTATAATGTCTTTGTCTAACTTTGATGTAAGGGAAATACTGGCCTCATAAGCAAGTTATGAAATAATCTCTATTACTCTACTTTCTGGAAGAGGTTTTATACAGTTGGCATTATTTAAATGTTTGTTAAAATTGCCAATAAAACCATACAGGCCTAGAAGATCTTAAGTATATATTTACTTTCTTTAGCAGACATTAGTGTTATCTAGGTGATCTATTGCTTCTCGAGTGGCTTTGTGCATCTTGTATATTTCAGGGAATTTGTTTTGTCTATGCTTTCAAACATACGGGCATAGAGTTACTTAGAGTGATTGCTTTATTCTTTAGTGTCTGTGATACTCACACTTGCATTCTAGTCAACTGCGACAATCTCTCTGTTTTACATCTACTGTTCTGGTGTTCTCTTATCCAAAATGGTACAATTATGGAAGCTTGAAACAACACATGTTTATTGTCTTACACTTACTGTTGATTGGGCCATTGAGATGTCTGAGCTGAGTCCTCTGATTGGTATTTCCCAAGACTATGATCAGCATGCTGCAGGCCTGAGTTTTCATCTGCTTACCTAACTGAGGAAGGATCCACTCTTAAACTCAATTGGCTTATAAGCAGAACTCATTGTGCTGCAGGGCTAGGTCTGAGGGGACTGTTTCTTTGCTGACTGTTAGGTAAGGCAATATGAGTCCCAGAAGCCCTTTGCCCTTGCCAGCCCTGCCCGTGGTTTTCTGTCACATGGACTTCTTCAATAGGGTCACACATTTTATCATGCCAGCAAGTTAAGTCTCCCACGAGCAAGACAGACATTTACGTAACACAGTGCAATCATCAGACTGACATCTTACCCCTTTCTTCACACTATATCAGTTAGAATAATCTTATAGATCCCATCTATAAACTAAGAGTAATATGAAAAAAGATGAACATTAAGAGGCAAGAACTTTAAGGTTCACTTGAGGATTTTTCCGCAACAACCAATCTGGTTGGAAGTTTATCCATGTTAGTGATCTTGGGAAACCAATTGTTGATATCACTGATTTTTTTCCCTATTTTTATTTTTTTCAATTGTATTTACTTACATTATTTTTTATTATTTTCTTCTGTATTATTTGCACTGATTTGCTTGTGCTTTGCAAAGCTGGGTGATACCTGATTCTCACAGCTGAAAGGAAAGGCACAGTCTCTGTGGGGATGTTTGTTCCTTGGGTCCCCTCCCTAGATTGGTAATGATGCAGACGAAAACTCTGGTCTGTCTCTCCAGGTTAGAGGTCTCCACCCAAAGCAAGGAAAGGCCTAGCGACTGTCTGAGCTCTGGCCTGGGGAAAGTAGCCTTCGATTACTGAGAGATGCTGGGACTCATGGAGGGGAGTCTGGCACTGAACTTCACCACGAAGGTGTATGCTCGTTTTCGTGCCCTGCTCCCCGAAGCAGGGGCGTCTGCCTCCCTCCTCAGATGTCCAGTCTGGGGACAGGGCGTGGCGGCAGTCCTGTGGCTAACTGGCTAAAGTGATTCCAAAACTCAATCCACAGGCATGAGCCAGGGTGCAGGAACTCTGGGGCTTATTGAGCACTGCGTTTCACTGTGTAGGGCCCAGCACTAGATCTCAAGTTTAAGGCTTGTACTTAATTCCTCCTCTGTCTCCAAGTAGGAGGTGTTCCACTCTGTTCTGCTGGAAGTTGAAGAGAGTGACACTGGCAACATTTCCCTTCCTGCCTTGTTCGATGTATCTTTTTGTGTGTGTTACACTACAATAAGGGATTATGTCTCTCCCCTGGCTTTTGCAGCACTTGTGAAAGTAATTTCGGTCCTGAATCGCTATTCAATTGATGCATCTATAGGAAGATACTTACTATTGAGTCTTCCTCTGCTGCCATCTTTTTAAAAAATTTTTTAATTAAAATTTATCCAAAATTACACAAACGTACAGACCATAATACATTGTGCCATTTGCACGTAACAACGAGCAATCTAAACATCTAATACCACATAGATGCAGTATTAAGTCACAACTACATAAAGTTAACTGTAGTACCTAATGTACACATTACTATTTTAAATTTGGGTTATTAGTTTCCTGTTTTCAGAATATCTTTATTCCTCTGAATTCCCATTCCTCTCCCTCTTTGCCCTCTTCTTGTTCCCTTGTGACCTGCCATCTTGTTTCACATTCTCCACTCAAAATCTTTCTTTATTTTATATTAACACACTGATCTTAATTCATAGAGTGTTTTTTAATGCTCAGTTTCAATTTTTTAAAATTTACTTCGAGATTTACTATTGCAGTTCAATTTCTAACATTTGAGGGTTTTCCAGATATCTTTGTATTGCTGATGTTTGTTTAAGTCTATTTTGGCATGAGAGTATACTTTGTACGATTTCTATTATATTAAGTTGGTGAGAGATTGTTTTATGACCCAGAATATGGTCTTTATTGATGAATGTCATGTGGGTTCTAGAGAAAAATTTGTGTCATGTTACTATTAGTCAAGTGCTTTATAAATGTAAGTTTGACCAACTTGATTGATATTAAAATAGAGATCATTTTTGTAGTAGTTAGTGGTTTTCTCTTCTGAAAATTATTTATTTATTTATCTTTATGCTTTTCTGCCAATTAATTGGAGAAAAATATCAAAGTCTCCAAATATAACTGTGAATCTGCCTATTTTTCTATAAAATTTATCTATTACTGTCTTATGTATTTTAAAGTTCTGGAGCTATTTTAAAGGTTAGTATCACATATTTATAAATTTACCAATTTTCTAGCTATCAGAAATTACTAGAATTTTATATTCTCCCTTGAAAGAAGAACAAACATAAACTTCAAACTATTTTTCATAGAACTGAATTTCTGTTTCTTCATCTTGCCTCAGTTTCATTAATTAAAAGCTGTTAGGAAGTTAATGGAAAGCTAAGAATGACAAAGCAACCACTGACCAAGGGGGCCCCTGCAGCAGGATGTGCTCATCTTGGGGTACTTCTGCTGATCCTAACCGTTCCCACAATCGACAGCCTCAGAGCAGGTCACTTTGTCAGCATGATGACAGGACTCAGCATGCTGGACACAGACTGAAACGGTGTCACGTGCAAAGCTATAAAACTACCAATATACTTTTTCTGCCCAAAATGCATTGCTTCTACTTCTTAACTGATGAGATCTTTAATCTGTTATTACGCATTCCTCAACAAGATTCTTTTATTTTCATCTATCTGTCTCTCTGTCATCTATCTATCATCAACCTATGTATTTTTTGGTACTGGGGATTCAACACAGAGTCTTGGCACAGATCAACGGCCCTAGTACTTACTGTTTATTTACTTATATTTTGAGACAGCATGTCCCTCAGTCATTAGGTTGTCCAACCTGGGCTTGAACTTGTGGTCCCCCTGCTTCAGCAACTCCCAGCCCAGAGATTACAGGTGTGGGTCATCACGCCCTGCATTCAACTGCTTTTAGATACTCCATCATGGAATTGTCTCCATTCCAGATAATTATCAATCTAGACTTACCACCATTATTTTATCTTGCCCTCAAAGCATACAAAACAAGACCAAGTCCTAAAACAAGCTCTTCCTAACACATTCCCTTTTGGACATCTCATGGCGGAAGGCGCCAACTCCCAAAGGGCATCATCTCTTTAGTATTGCAAGCTTTGGAATGCCTAACTTTGACAGCAATTTCTTCTTGGTGTGACTTGATAGCTGGGTATTAACAGACACAACAAAAAGTAATATAAAATCTTGATGGTGGACTCTTGTATGATAAACACTTGTACTCTCTATGAATGAGTTTCCAGTTGAAACAGTTCCACTGACGGATGCAGTGATGTTCTTCTATTCAAGTTTGTGTATAAGTTGTAAAACAATGTGCTTAAAAATGATAGACACTCAATGAATATTGTTGAATAAATAGATCAAGTGCTGTGATTTAAATATTAATGATTTAGAGGTTATAAAATTACATAATGATGACACTATATAGAAGAAAGCATGCAAAAATAAGTTGACAAAAATAGTAAATTCATAACATAAAATGTAGTCTTTGAAGTGATTGTGAAGATGAGTTCTCATGAACAGTTCTGCAAGTGCACAGAAGTGCACATTTGTTTCCTATTTCTTATTAGATGACATATTGAGAGAATGATGCCTTATCATTACACTGAATGATCTCTGATGAGCTACTTTCCCATTCACCTTCCCACATCACAGTCCTGCTCCAAATTAAGCTCCTAATATTTTCCAATACCTATCATCTGCAGAGGGTGCTTGGTTTCCGCTGAAGCCCCCCACAATCTTATTTTCAACATACACTATAAGACAATTTCAGCTAACTGACATTTATTTTTAGTATAATATTTTCAACATTGCAGAGCAGCATTATAGATTAAACAAGCATAGTCCCCTGGGATACCATTTGGTACACTAGAGCACTTTCTCTATTAAACTAATGACGCAATAAATGGCACACTGATGACCTAAGCGAATAAATGTGTCTCCTTGAGATAGGACTTCTCTCACAGGGACAGACTCAGGCATTAGGAAAAAAGATGATCATTAATGTTCAACCTCTAGTAGATAATTAATAATCTAATAAGTCATAAGGTCTCTTTAGGTAGTAGGTAATAATAAATTATTAATATTCATTTCAAGCATTGATAAGGCTCAGCTAGTCAGCTAATTAAAACACTGTTTCTACTTAAAAATGACACAAAAGAAAATAAATTTCCAGTACATCCTTGTTAATTGATTAATTGAAGGATTGATTTACTAACATTATAGTTAATTAAAGTCCTATTCAGTAATAATGACAAGGAGTTCAGTTTGTAAACACTAACTTGTTATTACAATGCCCATTTTCACTTCAAAATATCTCTGTGTAAAATGGAGATAAGTTTCTCTGGCTTTAAAAATTGCTCCATTTACACATCTTTAAAATTTGTACTTAAATTAGGCAGAACTGAAAAATTGAGTATTTCCAGGTGAAATTAAAGATCTTTTTAAGAACCAAGGTAGACTAATAAACTCATAGCAATACTATTTACTAAGTCCTATATGAAGAAACTGTACATTTAAATTTTATACTGAAATAATTATAAATTAGCAGAAATTTATAAAAATAGCAAAAAGTTATATAATATTTTCATCCAGCTCCCTGAAAAGTGATGTTTAACTGTAGTACATTAACAAAACCAGGGAATTGACATTGGCATTTTACTCACTAACTACACTAATGACCTTTTATGTTTTCATTAATTTTTAAAACTTGAATGTACTTACATAGTTATTTGGTATTAGTTTCTTGTATGTGTATGCACTGAACATAACTTTATTCAGTTTTATTCCACATGAAGTTTTATGCAGTTTCACAACATCTTTTGAGACAGAAACTTAGCAGGATGTAATATTACAACTGTATGTTAAATTGTATCTTAAATAGTAAGATACAAAAAATAAAGTGTTTGTGCTGTAAGAAATTAACAAAATGTGTTCACATTAAAATAAAGACTTGAGAGTCTAGCAGCAACCTATCAAGGTCAGAATATACTGGATAAATATACTGAGCTCTTTAAAAGGAGTAAAGATATTAAAACTTGCAGCAAAATCAAATTTGCTGTACAAACCAAGAAAGAGTTTCGTAAGCATAGGTCATATAAGTTTAAAGTACAAAATTAGAAGTGATAATGGTATAAATGCATAATTATACTATATATTAATAATAATTTCCTACAGAAGAAACTAGTGTGCTGCCTTGTAGAAGTAATAATTAGAGAGAGGCTGGAAACAGAGAAAAAAATATTTGCAGTTCATACTGAATCATGCTCTTAACCTGTATAAGGAAGAATAAGGAACATAGAAGTGGAATGACATACGAAAACTGGAAAAGTGATTGTATATCTCAGTCCGTAAAGGAGCCGGAATGATACCAAATTGTGGTTGGGTGGCAGAGGTTGGGATTAATTCACTACAGCTGCGAATGATAAATGGCACGACCAAAAGTGTCCTCGTGTGATAAAACTGTTAGAAAGAACAAGTATGCAAATTTCTAGAGACATTATCAGAGAAATACACAAAAATTCACCCTTGATATCAATTTTCTTTAAAGATTTATTTGTAAACACTTTGACCTTTCAAATGAAGTAAGTCTAAAGAATAGAGATATTAAGCCATAATTCTAGGTAAAATGTTTGATTTTTGTCTCAAGTTCTGAACTACATGTCTGTGTTGAAGAATTTTACATCTAACTTCTATGTTAATTAATCATATAGCACAAAATACAATTACACTATGCTCCAAGGGTTTAAAAATAGACAACTCTCATCAACAGGCAGTTTATAATGGTTGATTGATTGCTCTTCTAAATCCAGTTTGAATATAAGAAAACTAATATATGTAAAAACTAATTCAAGAATGTGAATTGGAAATCGTAGCTTTAAGTGGTTGAGTCCACACTGATAATAAACAATAACATGCTGTTTAATTACTTGGGGGAAAGTATAGCAATTTAAAATAGATATTTCATGACATTAACAATTACAAATGAACAAATATATTTAGGATAATTTAATTTAGTCATTTATTTAGCAAATGAAAATAAATGGTATTTATATATAACAGACATAAATAGATATAGCTGTAGCTGTAGCTGTAGCCGTAAATGTGAATATACATATAGTGGTCTTTAGGAGTAGATTTTTTTCTAGAACTACATAGGAAATATCTAAATCATTTTTGACAAGATTTATTTAAAAATTAATCGAAAATATATATACACAAAGGATATGAACCCTGGAAATCCAATGACAAAAAAACATACAAAGATTAAATTTGACTGTTTGGAACAACTCATAGATGGAATAATTAAATAGAGAGTCTTACATAAATTATTTATTTGCTTATATTTATCTTTAAATTTTTCACATTTTTGATGCCACTGGAAAAGCCATTTTATACATTTATTTTTCATCTTTTGAATGATAGAACTAGAAATATAAAATGTTTTTACATGGATTTTTATACTATGACTTTGCAAAATCTATGTGTTGATCCTAGTCATTGATCTTTTTTTGTAAATTCCTCAAGATATATATAATTAAAATATTTTTATGAATAAATGCATTTATTTAACTTTTTCCACTTTTTATGTATAATTTCATTTGCTTTTCTTATTGTACTGGAATAAAAATGCTAGCAAACTGCTCAATAGAATGATGCAAAAAGAAATCGTTACCCTGCTCTGTATTTCAGGAAAAAAAATATTCAGATTTTCATTATTTGTATCATGCTGAGTAAAATTCCTTTACAAATGCCCTTTACTAATGTGTAGAAATTATGTGCTCTTCTTCATTTTTGGAATGTTTTATAAGGAAACCATGCTGGATTTTGCCAGATGATTTTTCTGCAACCATTAAAATGACTGTGTGAATTTTTTATTATTTATTAGTATGATGAAATATATTAATTGATACCAACTGCTAAATATACTAATTGATTAGTATATTCAATTAGCAATATACTAATATTGCTAAATATAAAAAATTCCTGTATTTTTGAAGAATACTCACTTGTCTACCTGTATTATTCTTTGTTGTTGCTGGATTTGTTTGGTAAACTCATCTCAAGGGGAATATTTCAATGTCTGCAAATTGTGTAATAGTTTAAAAAACAAAATGGACAACACTTTAGAAAAGAAAGAACATATTGTTCTCACGCAGAATTATGTGCCATAAATGTAAAAAGGGTGACCATGCAGCCAGAATAGCATATAAAATGTTATGAAACAGTATTTGAAGAGGATTTAAATACTTTTAGCCTTGTACATTTAGAGAAAACAGCAAATAGAACATCAAGAACGGGCTCATGATCACAAAGGACAAAATAACAATGAAAATCAACATACTTACCTGAAGAAGAAAATTTCTGTAGTGGGTCAATAGAATTGGAAGAAAAGTTTATTAATAGACAGAATTCAAGTTTTGTGAAATAACATATTAGAAAATTTGTGCTCATCCTTTACAATTTTGATAATGTTTAATTTGTTAAACATCACATTTAAGTGAAAAAAATGAAAGTTATGAGAATATTACCTTGACAGTGGGAAGCAGACACTAGATGAAAATAAGATTACCAAGGGAAATTACATCTTGAAGACTATCACAGTATCCCAGAAAGTTTTGGAAAGAAAGTAACGCATGCAAGATGTGTTGTAATGCATGCAAGAACACAAAATCAACAAAAGGTGGTCAGTCAATATGAGAGATGAGGGAGATAACTTTGAAACTGATATACAAGAGAAATGGTAAAATAGTATTTTAAAAGAAAGATAGAGAAATGGCTTGTTAATCAAGGAAAAATAGCCTCAGCCTGCAAAGTGCTGGGATTACAGGGGTGCACCACCATGCCCAGATGAAATAAAGTGTATATGACATCAGCAATAATTACCTACGAGTCCTATAGAAATGGATATTGAGATAAGAGTCGTGCATAGAGATTAAAGATCTTTGTGGAAGAAAGGCCAAAGAATTTTCAAACATACTGAAAATTGTAACAGTGCTCAAAATCCAATTGCTGCAATAATCTTGATTTCTTAGAAATCAGCTTCCTGAAAATGGAGTTTAAAAATATTATTTATGAAGAAATACTCTAAGGTTGTTGTAGATTCTGTTTGCAAGGGCATTTTAATAAAATGGGAGCATACAAGGTAATAGATTTAAAAATTTGCTTTACTAATACCACTCCATCTATTTTACGATTCAAACTATCATGTAGGTCAAAAACTTCTGAAAAAAGAGGCCTTCAAGCATGTATTTTTCACATTTATTCTTCATAGTATTTAGCACATTATATAGATACATATACAGATACTCAAATATTTTTGTGCACTATTTTAATGAGACTAAAACAAAAAGAATATAGCTATCACATAATAGAGAAGATATAGTGCACTGTGATGTTTGCATGTCTGAATAGGTGGAAAAGATGCATAGTTCAAGATGTGCACACTAAGACACTTAGACAATATAAAAAAACAAAATTATAAATTTACTGTTATTATGGAAATTACTATGACATGGTATACAAAAAGATTTCTAATAGGATACAAAATACAGAAAAATGTAAATTATGTGAAGTTAAAAAGTAAAATCATCTTTAGTTGAAAAGATATGTTAAATTTTAAAACCATGCAAAAAACTGGGAAGAAATATTTATATTTTGGCAAACAAAATACTATTTCTATTGATGTATAAAAATAAGGACAAATCAAACAGTTTGAGCTGAAAGTCTGCCTATCATCATGCAATTCTCAGAAAAATAAAAAGTGGTCCATAAAGCTGTGAAAAAAATGAATAGTTTCACTAACAATTAGAGACATAGAAACCAACTTTTTTTGTATTTTGATATTTCTGATGTATCATACTGGCAAAAATCAGCATATGAGGGCACTGTTTCCAAGGATGTGGAACAAATGGTAGAGTTCGTATCTTTCTGGTAAAAGTGTAAATTGTTGCAACTTTGGAAATCATTGTCCTGTTTGTTTTTATTCTAGAATTATTCTAGTACATGAAAAACATTTACATGGTTGAGATAACTGTTTTAATATTTATAGCATAAAAATAGAAAAAATATTTTGGGGCATAATTTGTATTTTGATCAAATAATGGAAGTTTTCATAAACATGTAAATAAACATACATAGATGTGAATGTAACTAAAAGTATATAATTCAGGAAAAATTTCAGTTTTCAAAAGTGTGTTTATGGTATGAAACCATGAAACAGAACTATAAGATAATATAATATATTCTTGAATGAATGCACAAATATGGGCCAATTTTTCTTTCCAGTTCTGGGTATTGTTGAAACCAGGTACACTCTACTGCTCAGCGACACTTCCAACTTTTTTTAATAAAACTTTTTGAGACAGAACATTGCAGCATAGACCAGGATGACCTCAAACTTGGAATCCTTCTTCCTCAGTGTTCCAAGTAGCTGGGATTACAGGCGCAGGCCACTCTTCCTGGCTAGGCCAAATGTTTTAAAATGCATAGGACTAAAGCAGACACATTTCAAACTTCAAAAGAGTAGTCATTTTGAGGAAGGGAGCGGAACAAGATAGGAATGGTTCTTTGATAATGCATGTGATTCTTATTTCTTAAGAAGCAAAACATAGGCGAGAAGACAGAGAGCTAAGGCTGTGTACACCTCGTTTCATCTCAATAGTGTTTACTTCATTAGCCATTATGTTCATTCTTGTGAATTAAAATATTTTAAAATTAAAGCTGATTATTTCAACATAAATATTACAGATGAATGGAAACTGTTTTTATATGTTTGTTTGTTTTGTTTTGTTTTCCTAATCTAAGGTAATCTTGATTTAATTATCTCTCTAAAACATTTTGCCTGTCCTTCGGGGAATTTCAGAAAACCTAAATTCCTGGTAAACCCAAAGTAGGAACAGAGATTTCAGTATGCAAAACAAGAGAAACTTCCCTGATTAAAACTAATAAAGTCTCTGAAGAGCAACTACATATAAAATTTCTTTTTGATTTGTCTTTGGCCCAATTAAAATGAGCTGTATTAAAATTTAAGTATAGCTTCTAAGTCATACACATACCATTAAACTTGCAGGAATAATGAAGCCAAACGATTTTATTCCTCTTTAATAATGCATTCCTATATTTGCTCTTAAAGTAAGGTTAGTATTTATTTATTGATCCTGATGCATTATCTACATAGTGGAAACTACTAAGCAGTTTGCATCTCCTGTGATATTTCTAAATAATTCAGAAAGTGGATTTTATTTTCTTTTTCTCATTAAAGTTTATTTCTTTCAAATATACAAAATTTAAATGACCTATAACTTAGTTTTTTCCTGTACTGCCCAGATTGCATAAAATAGCCAGATGGAATTTCTAGACATAAGTATCCCCTAATAGTTTCCTCTTTTTCTGCATTCATGCATTTCTTCACCAAATATTTAGGAAAAAAACACAGGATAAAAAAATCTACCTTTTCAAATTATGTCTCCATCTAAACACTGCAATATTTTATTAAACGTCTCTTTTCTTCCTATGAATTCCTAAAAATTGGAAACTTGACTCCTATCTCCATTTTAAATCCATTAAAAGAGATTTCGCTAATATCAATGCGGTATATATTATTTGACCCCTTAGTGGAGGATGATAGTAGGATCATCATTTCTCTATGGACATGATGTATGAGGGTGAATGTTTTCTTAAAGACAAGCACAAAGTGTACTTTGAGATGGAAAAATAACTGATTCATGAACAGTTGAAATAGCAATACATTTTTTTCCTTTTAATTCTGTATTTCAGAAATTATCCTGTGTAAATTGCCTTTACTATTGAGCCTGGCTTCCTTATAATGGTTTTGTGCATCTACTCTCTTTCCATTATAATTTGTATGCCAGCTTTGCTTTGTTTACTAGAATTTATATCATTGACTTTCCCATTAACTGGGCAATATGATTTTTGACAGCCCACTTACCATCTCAATGCCTTGGTTTCTCCAAGTATAATATGAAGCTGCTGAGGACAACTAATATTCAGTATGTTGGTAGGAGAATTAAACTACTTAACATCTGTAAAGTAGTTAAAACAATCATAGGACACAGATAGATATCCTGCCCAACACCAAAAAAAAAAAAAATAGAGATTCCACAACTAGACTAATACATGTATTATCAACTGGTTTATTATGGCAATAATGAAGTCAAGTGCTGAAGTCTACTCAATAAATGACTTGGGTGTGGATAATTATACATTACACCATGAACATAAAACAATTTCAAAGTACTATATTTGCTCTACATGTGACAGGAAAAACATTAATTCCTTTTAAAAGAACAAACAATGTGACTTTGGAGTATGCAACCCTCCCAATAAGAACAAGCAAAAAACAAGACTAATTAGGTGCACTAAGAACTACAATTACAATAATGAAAAGTAGTAAGAGAGTTTCCACAGCATGGACAAAGACGATTACAATGCATATATCAAACAACAAAACCTTACATTTAGTATTTACAACAGATTGACAAGACAGAAAAAGTGATAGGGAAAAACAAGCAAACTTTTTGAACATACACTTTACAGAGTTGATATATAAGTACCGCATTTACTAATTATCAAACTAATTGTGAAACTAATTCACATTGTTGGTCAGCAGTAGTTTATCTTGATGACCATGTAGATTGGTTAAATATGAGACTACAAAAAAGCTTTGTGTGGCCTAGTAATATTCTTTTTATCTACATCCTATTACATGAGTGTCTTTGGTTTCTAAAAGTTATCATCCTGTAGATTAAATAATATGACTCTGTCGATATAGATGTATGGCTACTGGCATGCACTAGACATCACATAAATATCAGATATTATTATTATTATTAATTTGTGGTCTTGTTTCCTTATGTCTTCCTATGAACCCGACAGACTATTTTTCTTTTTGCTTTAGAAAGTAGTTTTAGAAGTATTTTTTCCTCCATTTCTTTTTCAGGGTAAAACTCTCCTGGTCCTTATGGTGTAGAATTTTTATAGACCTCATGTTGATTTTTTTTCCTGTTTGTTATCACCAGACAAAGGAACATCTGCTCCATTGGGCACTTGCAAACAGCAGGTGGACTGACTGCAATTGACCTGCACTTGCTGCCCCCATGAACTCTTGTATGTGCTCTCACATGGGTGTAAAGTAGAGAGGAGGTTGACATAGCTCCCGCTTTGACTTTTGGAGTCTAACAGAGATCCACGCGGTGCCTTTCTATCAAACCGAAGAACAACTTTTCTTGCTGCACTACCCCACTATCTTCAGCACAGGAAAAATCATCTATGTCCCATTTTGAAGTCTCTTCAGTGTGTGTTCCTCAGTGGCAAGTGGAAGTGATCATTCAAAAGACACGTTTAAAATTATATTGCATAGATGAGTGTTCATAGTATTTGATTAGAAAAAGAATTCAAGTGCTTAAGGCCTAAAATGGTTTCAAAAGAAATAATTCCTACACTATATGAATCCTCTTTGACCAATTAAGGGCTTGAAAATTGACAATTCCTGACCCTATCACTACACACACCCACGCGTGAAGCACTCACACAGCTGCCTGTATCATTTCCAAAGCCACCATTTTGTAGAAAAATCATGTTTGTGTCATTAGATCTTTTTCATCTCCAGACACTCAGGCATCTGTAGCTTTGAAACAGTCATAGAAAGGGAAGTAATGACACCGTTGAGAAGGTAACACTGACCGGAAAGCTGCCAGGACATGGCCGTGCCCCGGGCCACATGCCTGGCACTTATCCAAACGCCCAGCTTCCAGAGCGCGGAGAAGGGGCAGCGAGGCGAAGAGGAGGGCAGAGGAGGAGGAGCGGGAAAAGAAGAAAGAGAGCGTAGTAAGGGCTGAGTGTTAAAGAGGTGAGCAAGTAGAATCAATATGTGTCTAGCAATAGAATGAGCACCTTGCACACATTATCTCAAATATTTTTGTAAAACTCAACACAGGAATTCTAATTTTCATTTCATATAAAAGTAATATTAAGTGAAATGAGCAGATACTGTTACGGGAAATAGGGTGATAGATCTTTTTCAAATGAGAAGGGGATCAAGAGATGGAGGGAGGGGAGAAGGAGAGGGAAAGAAAATGAAAAAGAATTCAGATGGGTAATGGACATGTAGCAACTCCCCACAAGGAATGTAATCATTATGTACTGCAAACATGTACTAATACAGAATAAAAACTGAAAAAAGGAATCTGAGAGTTTAAATGTATAAGTAATTTATGCAAGATCATACATCAAGACAAGAGTGGAGTTACAGTTCAAATTCATGAAGTATTCATCCAAATGATTATCTTTTTATATTCCTTGAGATACTCTTAAATAAAACACATATACGGTGTGCTGGCCTCATGGTACTCTGTTCAGATAAAGTAATGTTAGAATTAATAATGTTATAATTTGAGGATAACAGTTCTATATACTGTATAAGTATTATTAAAAATTAAGATATGGTACAAATGATATATACATATCAGTATTGCTAAAGTGATAATAATATTCTACGTATATTATTTTCTTTAGGAGGAATTTGAAAACAAAAGTTATAAATTAAATATATTACTCTTATATAGGTTTTCCAAATGTCATGCCTACATAAATAATGTTTTAAAGATAGGAAAAAATAATGTGATGTGTAAGGGACCAGATGTTGTACAAATTTATTCACAGCACCTGAACTAATATTTGACCCTTAAGATTATTTCATAAAAACTTATTAAGAAACGTACTGCTCTGTAACTTAGATTTTATAGAGTGCTCCTATATATTGAAGCAAATGATCTTTAGAGAAAGCCCATGAGACACGTTCAGAAATTTCTTCCAAACTATGATTTCCTTTTTGCTTGAAATTCTTCCCTACACAAATGTAAGTCTCTCAATCTGTTTTACATCCTTTGGATAATGCTGTTCATGGAATGAAAATGATTGTACTAAAAGTCACTTAAAAATAAAAGCAAATTGCCACACGATTTTTGATACTTCTTAGACAACTCTACCCATGATGAGGGCTGAGTCTTTAAATATAATCTGATCCTGTACTGTGTGTGTCACATTCCATTTCAAATATGTTTCTTTCTGTGCTTTCCAATTGTGCAATTCAGTGCTTTCTACAAGACTGCAGTATGAAGATTTTGCTTCAGTAATAACTAGATAGCGCTTCTTGTAGTCATCGTTGCAAAATACGTTTTAAAACCTATCATTCAATTGCCTAGTCAATATTATATCTGCCCTTGCAAGCACAAGGCCCTGAGTTCGATCCCTGGCACCACAAAAAAAAAAAAAAAAAAAAAAATTATATCTGCAAAACCTCTGCTGTCTGTCGATGCCACTCGATTACTAGAACTGATCATTTAGAGAAGGCTTATGCTAGCTGGTGCCTGATTAAAGGTTCTTTGCTCACCTTAGAAATTTCTCTTCAATCACCACAGAAAAGTGATTGCAAATCCCATGAATCTTCAGTACCATAATAGCCAGTAGAAAAAAGTCTGTATTTTTTTCTTGAATTTGAAATCCTTTCATAATCTACTCCAATCAGCTTCCTATTTCTACTCACTACACACTTTCTCCTCTGATCAAATCTAATTTCATTTACTATACTTGTCACACTACTTTTGAGATCTAAGATTTTGAATAAATCTCATCTGTCCACCAAAAGAAGCCTTCTTCCACAATCACACATTTTCATAAGCTAATTGTTTTAGTTACTTTTCTCTTGTTGCTTGGACAAAATACCCAATACCCAAAGTTAGGGGAAGAAAGGTTTATTTGGCTCACAGTTTGTAGAGGTTTCAGTCCACAGTCAGCTGGGTCCAAGGCAGGGTGGCATGGCAGACAGGCAGGAGGCAGCAAAGTAAGCAAGGGATGCAAGCAAGCAGCTAACCAGCGTCTTCCTGTATCTTATATCTTATCCAGGTTACCTGTCTTTAGGGTGGGCAGTACTCCCGCCCTTAATCCTAATACCCTTAATTTTAGTGTCACATCCTTGATCCCAGCAGAACCATGCCAAACCGATCAGTGGATTAATTTAGTAATCACACACTCTAGATCCAGCTATCTCTTACCACATGAGGCTTTGGGGGGGACATCTAGACACAAACCATAACACTAATTATGTTTTAACAGATAGGTCAATTGGCAGTTATTCCAGTGTTACATTCCCCTCTTCTAAATGTCTGGAGCATTTTCCTAAACATTTTTAAATGACAATTAAAACCTGGCATGGTAGTTATTTATTATGCTCCAAAAACAAGATCAACATGTAACATGATCATATGTCATCTCAATTTCTTTTTAAACCATTACATGTTATTATCATATCTTAATATTTTCTCAGATAGTCACTATTCAATAAATTATCCAAAAATATATCATGGCATTTGATAGACTTAGTATTGAATTCCAATCTTTATATTTGCAACTGTGTAGTCATGGATTGTGTGTTTACCCTCTCTGATTCTATTTCCAAATGAAAAATGTGTAAGTGGTGATTTGGAGACATGTGTTAGATAATGTTTCTCTAACATCTGGTATGAAATAAATATTTACAACTCATCTAAATTCAAATAATATACATTTTAAAATACTAGAAAATAATCGATTAGGATTGTTTTCCTTTTTATTTAGCAGCTAAATACAGTATATAAATTACGCTTAGGCACTGTATAATTAGAGATTTTCAATACTGTTTATTAATCTGTGTCTAACTTCTTCTCGTTGTCTAGTATTTACCTCTTCTGGTACCAAAAGGAAAAAAAATGCTCTAAAGCTTTCTCTGTGACCAATATAACCAAAAAGTTCAAGAAAAATTGAGAAAATATAGGTCTATGATGTTTTCTCTTCAATAAAACAGCAAGTCTAGCTTTTAGAAAAAGAAAAAACAAAAATCGACAACAACAACAAAAAAAAACCCTCACATTTTCTCACAGGGAAACAGCATGAGGATAGCCTACAAAAGTTATACTTTAATCTATAAAATTTTGCACAAAGTTTTAGAGGGGTAGAGACAATGGCTTTTCTCCTAAGAATATTGCTTTATGAAAGAGATTGTGTACATGTAATTGCTATAAATTCCCTCTAAGTAGCATTATAAAACACTGAATAATTTGCTGTACATCAGAATTTAGCAATCAATAGTGAGAGACAATCATCTCAGGATGTCCAGTCTGCAATTTTGAATTCTGGGCACCAAAAGTCCTTTCTCATTCTTGCTCAGTGCTTCCTGTTTCTCTCTCCAGCCTTGCACAGCTAAAAGTCTCTGGGAGCTTTCAGACCTCAGGAACGAATTCTGGCAGAGCTCTAGCAGCATCCATCTCCATTTCGGTTTGGCACCTCTCTGAGTTTCAGCATCTTCTGCAGTTCCAAGCCTAGCAGTTCTGGAACCTCTATGGAATGTGAATTGCTGGTTGTTCTTTCACATTTGAGTGGTTATTGTGGCCAGACAGTACCTGAGAAACCTTTTCTCAACCAAGCATTCTGTCAAGGATATCTTCATCCGCTCCCACCCTTCAAACTGTAGCTAACTCTTCAAGGTTATCAAGAATGAGCAGATGAATCCTTCTCGGTATGTCTCTAAACACATTGGTTAGAGAAGATTAGAAAATTACTGGAAAAGGGGTTTTGACAGGAAACTCTTTAGTATGGGGTTAAACTCCAGTTTAAAATCATCATCATTTTCAACCAGATTTGCATCAATTTCTGCTTTAGATGAAGACTTTTTCAGTAGAAAATTTTTACTGTTAATTTTAAAGTACTATGAGTTAAGCAAACTTGTAATTATTGTCAATAGTACTACTAATTAAAAGAAATTCTGGAATATAATCCTTTATTATCCTGTGTATTTGGTTGGTGAGTAAATCTGAGTTAGATTCTTTTTTACTTCTTATCTAGATTGCTGTAATTACTCTCTAATTTTTCTCCCTGTCTCTAGTCTCATACATTGTAAACACATTGCATACTTTTATTCTTAAAAGGCAAATCACTTCAGGAATTCCTCACTGAAATCATAATGGCTACTTGCTGTTATTAGTGTGAATTCTAAAATTTTGACTGGATTTCTGTTTTTGTACTTCATGACATCCTCCCTCAATACAGGCCTCCTCTATTAAAATACTTTCACTTTACAGAATGTACCATCCTCTATCATAAACTGGGTTTTGTGATTGCTAGTGACTTTACTTAGGATACCCTTTCTTCTCTATCCAAGTACTATTATCATAATTCTAATATTTCTCACATTGCCTCTGAGAAGTATTCACTGACACTCTAAGAGGATCAATATATAAGTACCATACCATTGCTACAGGTATGGGAAGTCAGATTCATGCACTCTTTACTTAGTTTAGCCTTTTGTGTTTTTGATCATTTTAGTCTAATTTGTTGCTTCTACCTCCTCAAATCTATTGAAATCCTGGTGAGGAAATTTCCTCTTTCTTCTGTCTTTAAGCATCTGTATTATCGGTTGTGCAAATATTTTTAAGACCTGCTAGAGGGATACAAACAGAAGTCCGAAAGTATGCACATAATTATATCATCACCATCAAATATTAGCAGGCAGTCATAAAACTGATCCAAACTTGTTCTGTGCCACTACATAAATTTTTTGGAGTAGAGAGTAACCAACTTAGGAAGCATTAGATATAACCCAGACATTACTCTAATCGATACAAGTGAATTCATTCTCACATTAATGCTATTAGGAAGGAAATATTTCCTCTACTTTGTAGATGCAGTAGAAAGGAGGAATTTGCCAAATAATATCATAAGAAGAGTACATGTGAATTTAAAACAGAAAAGCAGGTAGTCACTTTAACATTATGCAACGTAGACTTTTCAAATTATTTCTTTCTATAAGAACATTTTGAGAATGTGTCCTGAGAACTCTGTATACACACTCAAGTAATATTAATAATAAACATGTTATTAAAAGGGTTTAAAAGCCTAAGTTTTTCTACAATCATTCTAAAAGTGATCAATATAAGAGAAAAAGTGCTTATTAATTCCTATACCTACACATTTAGAAATGGCCAACTGATTATATACTGCAATTAAATGTGAGGATTTTGTAATAAACTATACTTTTCTTCTGCCAAAATAGAATGTTGATCATCAAGTAGAATTCAGTGGAGGTACAAAAACAGAAGCAGAGCAATTAATATTCAGTGTTCTTCTAGAGCGACCCACTCAGTGAGAGCAGAAGAGGAGGTTATATTTTTTACATTCTCTTCTGAATATAAGAGGCCATCATTTCGCCGTACGTCACTAGTTGCTTACATGACCTTCCTGACAGAATGGTCCCAGGGTTTCAATAATTGAGTGCTATCAAAAAATTGCCAGTACAAGACCTAAAAGCAAGTGGCTGAACTCCCCCAAACTCTTCTGAATTAATGGGCAGAATTGGTTCCTGAGGAGATTTCCACCATCAAATTCTAATACTTCCCAACTAACAATTTGCACTGATGAAAAATTGTTCCTTGAAAAGCCATCTAAGGGCTTGGGATTTAGCTCAGTGGTTAGAGGGCTTGTCTAGCAAGCGCAAGGCCCTCAGTTCGATCCCCAGCACTTAAAAAAAAAAAAATTATCAGATGTTGTACAAGATGAATTTTGACAAGAAAAGACGGGGTACAAAATTAGTTAGGAATACATCTATGTTTGGAGCTCAATTTTTATATCAGCGCTACTTATAAAATTGGGAAAAAAAGAAGGAAGGTAAAGAAGGAGGAAAGCAGGAATTAACTTCAAAATTTCCATTATCTTTAGAAATCTCGGTTTAGCAAACTGGCCAGCTTGGACATTTTGCAGGTTCTGCAATTTGTTCACTTTAAAGTGCTGATAGCTAGACGTCTTCAAATTATTTTAGATACGTCTGCTTGACTCAAAGTTAGCAGGTATTTGAGACCCATCAATCACGTACAATAAAAGTTTCTTTTACATTTTAATTTCTACAGGACTTTCTTATTTAGTGCCAAATCAGCAAAGCTGTTCTCACAGACTCCTAGCAGCGAGTTACTCTGAAATATGGATCCTGTTAGTTCTTCTAGTAGCCACTTTCCCTGACACGAGCAACTTCCGAGAGAACAGGCTGATTCAGGTCGCAGTTGCAAGTCTCGGTCCAGGCCTGGATGACCGGCTTCAATTCGAAAACAAGGTGAAACGGACAGGAGGAAGAAACTACTAACATCACGGTAGCCAGAACGCAGAAAGAGAAGTCACCGGAGCCAGCAGAGAGAGCTGGCCTTCCAGGTCAGGCCCCGTCGCCCTTCCCTGCACGCCCAGCCTCCCCTTCCAAAGGCACGCTTAGCTCTGAGGGCGTCCGAGCAGCTCCCTCCAAGACTCAGTCACATTCCACAAGCCCCAGCTCTGAGCATGAGCGTTCCGAGGGAGATTTTAGAGCTAAAGCGTACTAGCTCTTCTGGGCATAACGTGCAGGGCGTGCTGCGGGCTGCTCACGCTCGGCAAGGACGCTGTGGCGGCGCTTCCAGCCCGGTAACGCACAGGAGTAGCCTAGAAAACTAGAACTCCAAGGCCAGAGGATTTTTTGTGTGTGTGTGTGTGTGTGCTGGGAATCAAACTCAGGGCCTTGTGCTTGCAAGGCAAGCACTCTAATCACTGAGCTAAATCCCCAGCCCCTAAAGGCCAGAGAATTTATGTTCCAGTTTCATTAAAATTCTTGCATTGGGATCCCTGCTTCATGAAATCAAATTCTGTTTGTGGACTTCTGTTCCTTGCCATGACTACCCTGAAGCCTTGGAAAGGCTTTTAAGGTATACATTGAATAATCTTCATTTGTTTCTGGTAGATGTGAACATTACCTGTGTACACATGCGATGTGTGCTTACATAATTATTGTCATTCACTCAATATTTTAAACTTCAGCAAGCAGAGAACAGGAAAGGAGTTGAATCGTGGCTCTTTGATACTGTGGACAATTTCCTTTGATTGATTTTCATAACAAAAGTGACATAAGATTTCTCTGTAATCAACGGTATTATTAATAATTTCTGCATTAGTTTTCCTTGTGATAATGTCAAGAAAAATATTGCTTAGAAAGTTGTATTAGGATGGACTTTACGTACATTTATGAAAAAGAGAAAAGGAAATATCATTCAAAAAGTGTTTCAAAATAATATTTACATATTGAATAACCAGTTCTCGCATTAGCAATTCTGGAGATAAATGCCTCAATGTAGAGTAAACTTTCTATACATCTTCACATTTCGAGATGCTGTACCATTTTTCTACTTTTTCATTATGTTTATTTACGGAAAACAAGCATAATTTAAAGAAAAGCATAAAAAGGACAATGTGATGTGATCTCAAGTGCCTACACCAATTGGACAAATTATTCAGTTATATTAAAAAGGGCATTTGGGGCTTTCAGTGTAGCCCAGTGGTAGGGCTCTTGCTTGAGGCGTGAGTCTTTGGTCCCAATACCAAGCACAGCAGAAAGCAACAACAACAACAACAAGGTTATTGATGAAGAGGCCCCACTTTGTCAGTTACTTTTCTCAGTATTTTTTGAAATTGAAATATAATCAAGCTTTAGAACTGATCACTACCAAACATATGATTAAGTTACCTCCCCTGAGGAGATACTCACTGAGGACTGTTTTAAACCAACACCTCTCGTCTGGAATTTCAGTTGCTCCTGATCTATCAGTCCTGCTAACTGAAAGCCACAGTGTAGCTCCATGTTATAAAGCACTTCCTTTCTAGACAAGGTGGGAATTCTACCACCTTACACAATGAACCTGTCTTCTCTCTCACTGACAGTGCCTGCTATGTGGCCACGTAACTCCAAATTCCGTGTTTTCTCAGACTATCATAAGACCAGTTTTAAGCAACAAATTCTAGAGAAGTCTATCAACCGGAAGCCAAAAATCTGTGTCTCTCTATAATCAACACTCTCTGGAAAGGTGGACTTTGTAAAATAAGGGGCTGTTGCCAAGGAAGCACTGTTGGCTGAGCCGAAATGTCCTGGAGTATCTAGAGCTGAAGAACCCCCTTTGAGCTATCTGCAGAGGAAAGTGTGCTTCAGCAAAGTGGAACAGCTCTTACGCATGTAGCTGTCCAATAAATACATGTAGATTAATGTTCATTGATCAAAAAGACATAAACAAATACCACTGAATCCCCCTATTGCTACAATTATTTTAAGCCAGAAAGATTTGACATCAAGATGCATGTCCTTTGATTATCCCAGGAAGTACAAATGAAATATGACCCCTCTTTGCATATTTTGTCCTTAATACACATGACTTTGGATTTTTAAAAAAAGCAGCACAAGGTGTACATTTAAGACAGAACAAGATGACATCATTTCCATGCATCACTATTTTTGCAGTAGAAAGACCCACAGGCCTGTGGCTCAATGATAATGAAGATGTATCTTAAACTTGAGGGAAGGTGAACATACAGAAAAAACTTATCAATTTTTTCTGCTCTGATAATCACAACTGTAGCAGTAAGTTCCTCTTTTAAGGGGATGACTATAGTTGTACTTGTTTGAATAAGTCCAACTGACATTAAGAAGACATTTAGATATTCTAATGTGTGTGGATCTCTTAGCCAGCATCACCAGTATTGCACACATACACACACGCACACACACATGCACACACACAATTTCATATAGCAGATCATCAGCAATGTCTGGAAAGGCTGAACATAAAAAAAGGATATATGACAGCCATGTTTTGATTGAGGCAAGGTCATTTCAATGTGCAGTTAGTCTGAAGTCAGAGCTCTAGATACTCTCCCAGTTCTGCATTGAAAACATGTTTATTTAGAAAACTATTAACCTCAGACTCACAGTTTTCTTTTCTTAAAGAATGTTGGTTTTAAGTGCTTGGTGAGGTTACTATTAGAATTAAAAGGTTTCTTGCTTGTATTAAGCATCCCCAAAATGGTTATTAATATAATCATCTCTTCTAAAATCTATTCCTCTGTTTGTGTCCACGGTCCCTGAGGTTTCAGCACTTTTCTTCTTCTTTTTGTATTTGCAAAATCTCGCACAATGCCTGGAACCAAGTAGACACTGCATAATTATTTGCTGCTTTTAATAGAACTGCCCCAGACAAAACTGGGACTTGATGTCAGTGGAGCAGGAGTAACAGGTCAGATGGGAGAGTTTTATAAGACTAGGAAATTTGGGTGAATAACAGCCACACAAAAACCAGAAGGTAAGTACAGGAAATTCATACAGACACACAGGGCAGGCTATTGAGAGGGAAGCAGTCACAGAAAATGGAAAGTAATGAACGTACACAAAATTAATAGCAAACAGATAAGAGGCAATATGTGAGTGCATTTTAACCAGAACAGCCAGTGTTCTGATGGAGGTCATCTTGCAGCACCTAGGCCAATAGTGATATCAAAACGAATTTTTTTTTTTCAGAAATCAACCAAATATTCCCAGGAAAACATAGGACATGCAGTTGAAATTGATTTTCAGATAGGTAGTGAAAAATGATAAAGTATGTCCCATGTGACATTCTAATTCTCCCAACAATCCCTCCAAGCATGTGTGAGTGCAATCTTTTTAAAGAAGGAGAATTTAAGATCCTGAAGATATTTCTGCATATTATTTGGGGCATACCTACACTAAAGAAAAATTATTTGTTCCTCATCTAAAATTTTAATCTAATATGTGCCCTATATTGATTTGTTAATCAGGTAACTTTAAGCTAGTGGGTGAAGGTTAAGAAACCAGGGTAAAGTAGGACACACACAGAGCAAAACACTGCACAGTAAATGGAAGACAAATAAGGGACGATACGGAGGCACATGTGCGGCAGTCCCGGCTTAGTCACGAAGCAGCTGACAGCAGAAATGAGGCTGAGAAGCAGTTCTCAGGTTTCCAGTAACTTAATAAGCGTGAATCTGATAAGAGGGCACTTTCAATTTTAAAACTCCAGGCTCTCCTCTTTCTCTCTAAGTAGGAACTGAATGCCAGAGTCTGGACAAACCTGAAAATGTGGATTGAAAAAGGAACAGGGGTAGGAATCCAAGCAGTCTTTACAAAACAATCTTGTTTCACATCGTGTTTAATTTTGTAAAGTATTCCAAATCTCTTTTGCACATATATTCAAGTTAATTTTTTTTTTTTTTTTTGGTGCCCAGCATCGAACTGAGGGTCTTGCCCTTGCTAGGCAAGCACTCTAACCCCTGAGCTAAATCCCCAGCCTTTGGTTATTAAAAGAATTAATAACAAAATATTGCACAGCAGAAGGCAATTACTGGAAAACTCCAAGAAGGAACCAGCCACGATCGAAGGAGCACCTTGCATTTCTGCCTACCTCAATCCCCAGTCTCCTTACATGAATTCCATAACATCCTTAGCAAATTAAATTTGTATTTCTCTTTGGAGATTTTTATTGGACTCTGGAGCACAGGTGTATCTGACCACTGTTCTTAGATATTTATATATATGCTGGCCTTGGGAAACTAAGAAACAACTCTTCTCCTAAAATAGGGAAAAATATTAATGGCAGGGACTTGTTCACGTGGCTCTTCCTTAAAGTCTTTGAGAAAGGACAGTAGCACTAGAGATAAAAGTTATGGCTATGAACATCAGGATCTTTTACTGCTTAGAAAATGTAAGTGCAAAGCTTATACAGACAACGTAAAGAAAAGAAAAATATCACTAGATACTTTGTTCACTTCATACTTTGCTGATGGCTCATTTGTTGCTTTTGATTTCCCATTTAAAATACATCGGGACTTTAGAAAAAGCTCTGCTACTGTCATCCTTTTCAGTGAGACGAAATCACCCAAATTGCCTTGCCTGGCAAATTATGGCCTAGAAATCTCTGATTGCACCTTCACTGATAGAAAAGAATAGTTGCCTTTAAAATATAGTATAAGTAAGTAAGAGAAAAACGGAAATTTTTCTGCCATGAATAATCTCTCACGTTATTACTATTCGATCACTTAATAAAAATTATTGTATACCTAAAACAACTTGGGGTACAACAGAGGGAGAGGTGATTTTTAACTGTCTAGAAGTACAAATGAAAAAAATCCCAACAAGAGACTTCCCCATGTTTTTCTTCCTCCTAATATTCCAAAATTTTGTTGGCTGTGGTGGCATTTCTGTTCAAATTACACTCCAAAATCTTTTTCAAGAATAGAAAAATATAAAATATATGAAATAAATGGGTTTTTTTGTTCTTCTTTCAGGGCTGTGGGTTGAACCCAGGGCCTCAAGCACGCTAGGCAAACACTCCAGGGCTGAACTACACCCACACTCCAAGTTCTCACTGATGTCTCAATTGCATTGATCAGTGTTCAGTTGCAAAAAATTCAGTGTCAGAAAATATGGTTTTTATATACAACTCAGAAAGCTGTATTTGGTTAATGAAGATAAAGTATTTGTATATTCTTCTACATATAAAAAAATCAAGGGAATACATTTTTTAGCTTTCCATGTTTTGGAGTTTTATGTATTTCAGTAGAAGGAACTGACAGTACTGTACACAGTGTGGCCCATGTGTCCAGCAAATATCCACTTATGTTCTATTATCTATCTTTAAACTTCCAAATGACAGCAGTAAAAAATATGTTCCCATTCAATGTAATACACCTGTATCCCATCAAAATGACAAAAAAAATCTATCCTCTAGTGCAAAAGAAGTGACCCAACTTTCCAACAATCATTGTATGCTTCTGAGTGCTTTATCCATTTTAGAACTTCGTAAATATTCCCACTGTATATCCTATACTCTATGAACTTAATTGAAAAATTATCCCTCATCAAGACCTGTATGCTATATATTGTAGAAAGAACATAAGAACTTATACATATTAGAGAGAAGATGATAGATAGATAGATAGATAGATAGATAGATAGATAGATAGATAGATAGATAGGTAGATAGATAGATAGATAGATAGGTAGATAGATAGATGGCAGACTATGCATGCAGGATGGATAGTTGATGAAATTCTTGTTTCTACTATAGGCCCCAAGGCTGTGTTTGATATTTATAATTTCTTCCTTTTGCCACAAATTTCACATCATTTGCCTTTAGGACCTCAGAAAATTAAGATTTCTCACATAAGATAAAGTGATTACTTATTCCTGCGTAGCCCAAGCAACTGGAAAGCAAAATGTTGCATCATAAAAGAGTAAAATTAATTTTCCACAAGAAGTACGACAGTTGGAGTCACGTTGGAGGATTCTCTGAGCTGCAGACATCCCTGTCACTATTATATAGAGACTGCTTGAGAATCTGGATCAGTTTCCCCAACAGCAGCTGATGCCCTCATTTGTGTACAGGTGTTGGAGTAAACAACTCTCCTCTTCTATAACAAAAAGTCTAAACTAGTAGAGTCTAAATGTCAGGTCATGAAATGTTAATAATTTTCATAGTGTATAATGTATTGTAATCGTGAGAGTTTTCATCCTTGGATTACTAGTGTTTCCGGGCTCCATGTATTCTGACTAGAGTAGAAATGACAATGCATTTTCAGACGTTTATTATTTCTCTAGAATAGAAAGTTGGAGTGGATGTCATGCTTCAGCACCCTACATTTCATAAACGTAAAACACATGATGCTATCATGTGACCTTAGTTTCTGTTAAAAATGAGATTCTGAAATACTATTCTAATTTGAATGTTCCTAAGAAAAATATTGCTGAGCGATATGCCATTATAACCACAGGAAAGTAGCCCTTCCCATAAAACTTTATCTCCAAAACTTCACCACTTTCGAGTTTCACACTGTTTATAACAGGATGGAAATTTCTTTAGTAGAGTACACACATTTTTATATTCTCAATATAGCCTGATGGTACCCCAACAAAACCTGTCCTTAAGTCAGGATGTGAAGAATAGTATCCACTGCCAGCAACACACCTGAGGCATCTTGGCACATTCCTTTCTCACACCTTACTCTCTATTCAATCAAATCATCAAATTCTCTTTTACCTAAATAGATGTTGTCTAAAGATCTAGCAACTCTATTTAGAGCTGTGAAAATTTCAAGTCTTATGTCTTCCTAAACGTACCACTTGTTATTTTACATGCCCAAAATTAATGTTTTACAAATTTGTACTTTTAGCCATCAGTTGGTTCACTTTCTATTTCCATGATCTGGAGCACTCTTCTTCCTTTCCACCTACAAACTCTTAATATACTTCCTCCTGCACAACAACCCTCCTAGCCCACAGACTCATACACAACAAGCTCACATCGTCATTCAAATCTGAATAGTAAGTGCAGCTTCCTCAAGGAAACTTTAGTAATTTATGACTGAGATGCATGTTGGCCTACTGGATCTCCTACCAGCATGTTCACTGCATTGTATTTCCACACTGTAATAACTTCTTCACTCCTTTACTTCTCAGAAGACTCTGAGGAGGTCAGCATTAGTCATGCTCATAATGATAAATTTCATTTTAATGTGAATTTTACAATACAAAATGCTTCACACACCGAAACATAAAATTAGTATTCCTGACCACAAAGTGAGAATACGCAACCAAAATGCATGACAGCTTTTATTTTCAAACCAAAAATTCAAAGATACTGTTTCATTAACAATAACATTTTCAATATGCTGTGATATTAATGAAATGTTCTAGGTATTTTTGCGTGATTATTATGCTCCAATATGATCATTTCTATTCTACCAGAAATTACTTTTATTCAATCAGAAAACCATTCCCATCATTAATCAAAATAAAACAAATTCCAAGAATTCTCAATCTCATCCAAATCCTGCTCAATACATTGGCTCACTGAGGAAAATTCTAATTTAATTTGTTTCCTTTAAATCTACTGGCATGTATTGTAGAAAAAAGTTTGGGATAAGCAACACAAAGTTTTCAGAAAACTTAGATTTTTTTTTATGTTACATTTCAATCAAAAGATCTGTGGAAATAATTATCATTAGGTCTTGCTCTGATGACTCTCATTAGAGTCTTAGACAGCTTGAATGTTATTTGAGGGAAAATAACAGACTGAAAATCCTAGAGGGATTTAACATAAATTTCTATCCACTTGTCAAAATTAAAACTGTACTAAAGTCCTGTTTCTTTGATTTGTAAATTTTCTATGTAAATTCTCCTATTAAAACAAAGAAATTATTATGAGGCAGTGAAATAAAATTAATGTGGACAAAATATGATGCTTATTAAATTAAATCAAACAGATTTTTCTACAGGATTCATATTGTAATTACATATGCTGCTATTTTATAGCTACAAATTTACTTGAAATGATATGTTTAACTTTTGTAAGAAAAAGTCTTATTAATTAAAGTGCTGGAGTTAAGGAGTGCTGTTTGATCAATATTTTCCATACAAATTATTTTATTTTTGTAAACTATTTTCAAAAGATTTATATAAATATATATTAAATTAACACCTAGACTAATGTCTTACTCTGTTTATGTGTTTAAATATATTCTTAATATGTACTAACACTTGTTCTGTGACTGGTAGAATATTTGGATACAAATTGAAGTCTTTTAGAATTACTATTATAGCTAAGATAGTAGTAAATATGCTAATTTTAGCATTAGACATTTACTACTACTAAGTCATCCATACTAATAAAAAATCATACTATTATGAAACAAAAACTTAGAATAAAAAAGAAAAAAGAATACATTTGGAATATACATTTTTATGGCTAAATTAGAGGCTTAGTTAATTTTGGAGGTGATAGAAGCATTAAAAAGTGGTTTGTAAGTTTGTGTAATGGCCTGTAAGTTGGTGTAATTTTGGATATATTTTAATAAAAATCTATAAAAAAAGAATAAAACTCTTCTTTGTATTCTTTATATATCAGTAATGAGTTGTAATGCAGCTGAATTAAGTAAAAAAAATATCTATCAGGGCGTATGGTACTCTAAAATGAAATGCTGAAAAGTGCATCTTACATATGCAAGAAATAAAATCAATGAATGAAAATAATAAATAAAAACAACTAACAAAAACAAAATTATTTGGGAATAACTCAGCCAAAGAATTAGTAGAGCTTTTGCCAAAATAAACAGATATAAATTGACAATATACAGACCTGTGTATGAAGAACAGACAGTTCTTCATTCTAGTATTACTTTCAGTTTTCTAAAAACACTGTGTAGGGAGGAAGTCAGCCTGAATTTGACAAGCTCCATTCTGCTTGAGATGGTACTGCCATCACCTGTGCACACCAGACTACCTTTTACAGCATTCAAGGGGAACTTGCACCAACAAATCTCAGGGAGCATCCAGGCCTTTGGTTTTGTTTTGGCACAGCACCCTTGACCCCTTTTGCAGGGTCCAGTTTCCTGGACTAGGCAACCACTAGGTCCTCTGACTCTCTAGCACAGATGGCCATTGTAGATGATCTCATCTATGATCCTTTAGGTCTGTCTAATAAATCTTTAACTATGATTATACATACATGTGTTTCCTATTGGTTCTACTTCTACTAATAAAAAGTAGTAGGTTCCAATCCATAAAATGTTTGCTGAACCAATAAAAATCTATTTGCTGAACAACAGAATGAATTCCTGTCATAAGTAGGACTGAAATATAAGGAAAATTCAGTTCTGAGTTCGTAATGTACAAATCTTAGTATTTAGTACACAAAATAGGCAAACTCAACTATAAATTAAGACTGATTTTTTTTTTTTGAATTTTAGTCCTGGGGAAGAATCAACAAGAGGAAATGCAAACAAAGTTTTTTGAGAGGGGAAATTTTTAGACTGTTTTAAAAGACTGACAATTCTAATTCAAATGTTAAAGGAGTGTAATTAAAGTAGATTCAAGAACGTGAGTCAGATACATAACATGAGAACATACTCTTAAGTGAAATACATCAGACACTCAAGAGTACACATTAAATTGTTTCTCTGATATGAGAAACAATAAGTGCGAATAAGGACAAAGAGGTATAATAGATATTATATAAAAGGAAGACAATATTCAAAAGAGAGGAAAACTAGCAAGGGAGAAGGGGGAAAAGAAGGAAGGGAAAATGGAAAGAAAGGGGAAAGGGAAAATGGAAAAATACAAAAGAAAAAAATATATAAATAAACCTGCTGTAAAAACGGAAAGGGGGGAGCAGAAGGGAGAGGTGGGGAAGAGTGGCGAAAACCAAGATGCATCATGTACAGATACAAAATGACGTGGTGAATGTGATCATTATGTATACAATGTATCAATACATGTTCTTGGTTAAAAATATATATATATATATAAAAGAAAGTACATGGGAAAGAATAAAATGTTAGGACAGTAACTGAAGGTCAAGGAAGACACTGGTTGTGCTTTCAAGAATTCTACATCAAATTTTTTTCTTCTTTTTGAACACACTGCTGTTCCATGACTATGTTTTTCCCATATGACCTTATTTTATGATTGTGGTCTGGCCTGTGGTATAACCATGAAAACTATTTGCCACAGTAAGCTCTATGATACCTGAGACCACAAGAAACCTCCCCGCAGCTCTGTCTCCAGTCTCTTTGTTGGGTGACTTTGCTGTTCAGGAAGACCCTGGCAGCCAGGTTCTGAGATTAGGTAACTGTCAACTAAGACTTTGAATGTATTTTGTGACGCTGTTAATATTACATTTTGCATTTTGCAATGAGTACTTTGTTAGCATATGTAGCAAGAATTTAAGAGTTAAAAGACAAAATTCCTTTCTGGAAATTTTAAAATAGAACAGAAAATTAATTAGGGAAATCAAACCAGGGAAATCTCACTGAGAATTTAAAAAGTGTGACTTCTGTTTATAATTTTATTACATCTAGTGTAATCGTTGTTGAGTGTTGTATTGAAACATGTTTTAAGTCACTTTGATGTTGAGTGAGTAAACGAGTTTCATTTGGTTAAATTTGAAAGAATCTAAATTTATTCCACAAGAGATACCAAATAATGCATCAGATTTTTTTGGAATCCTCAGAGCAGAAGAAGCCAAAAGACATATGGAACTGAGGAGAAAGGAAGACAGCGAGAGGAAAGAGGAAATATTGTTCAAAATTTCAATTTTATCACCTTTCTAAAACAAAGTGATTCTCATAACCACTAATGAAGAAAACCTGGGATACAACTCATAGATCCATCTTGTTTCTCACAAAAGGTAAGCAAAAATGTGCATTTATATAGCACCTGTTTCACTTCGCTACCTTTTCTCACCTTAAATCTCTTCCATCCTATTCTTTAAAGTAAAATATTTAAATTGGAATGCAACAGAAATGTAAAAAAGTGTGCAAATTATAAATGTACTACTGAAATCTTTTCACAAAATAAATACAAAAAATATAGACTACTTCAAAAATTATGTGACAAACTGGAAAATAAGACATGTTAAGATTCTTCAAAATCGTCAAAATTTTAGTATATATACTGCCAGACTGACTGTCCTGAACAGTTTTGGTAGAAGAGTTAAACCCACCTGATAATCTGAGGAAAGTTTGAGGTCTTAGCGGAAGAGCACAATTTTTACAATTAAAATAGTTACTGCTAATTTTAAGAAAACACATATATATAATCATTATCCTTAGTTTCTCTTTCATTTAATTTTATTTTTGTAGTGATTAAAATGTGTACTTTTTTCATGCGAGATAGAAAAAGAAACACAAAAGTGTACCTACTGAAAAATTATAAATATTTGAAACTCATTTGAAAACTTAAGCAAATGTGGTAAGTGGTGTTTATCGCTGAGATACTTAAATTCCTGAAGGTGTGAAAATATTCATACCGTACTAGCAGTATGAAACAATGCAAATATGTGCATTACATCCCTGCGATAGACTCTTTTCAGACCTTCCAAAGCATCCACTTTTATTCAACATCAGTATCTGCTATGAACTTTTACTTATATGCATATATACAATTTTCAGCACTCATGGTCAAAATTTTAACCTGAAATATGCAGCACTATTAGCCGCCTATCACTTTGCAGTTAAGAACTATAGGTTTAAGCACTCTTATTTCAAATAGCAGAGGCATTTGATGCCAGAAATTGTCTTTGCCATACATTTATCACAAACATTACTTTTAGCTAAATATCAATTACTTTGAATTAATTATTTCTAAAATGTAAACCCCTATAAGAAGTCTAAATAAGTATCTTTGTAGAATGTTTTTCATTTTAATACTTATGCATATTTCAACATACATATTAAATAGTCAAAGAATAAATACTATACAAACCAAAAATCTTTTATTTAATCTTTAATATTATATTAAGTATTTTCCCCTCAAATGTTTATAGCCCTATCAAATTCTAACTCACATATTTATTTGGATATTTTAAGAAAATTTTTTTCTTATTAATGTTTTTATATCATATTTATTTGAAAAGTTAATATGTTGATGTTATTAATATAAAGCACAGAATGAGACATTTAATATTAAACCATTTTATTAAATGTCAACTTTGGGTATTTTACATTAGTTGAAGTTTCCTTATTAAATATTGTGTTCTAGACAAATTTCTCCAAGTTGCTCATTATGCTCTCCCTTACACACACAGACATACACAAGAAATAACACTTTGTGTATTTTTATTTTTATTTTTATTTTTTTTAATTTTTTTTTATTATTTTTTACCAAGAACATGTATTGGTACATTGCATACATAATGATCATAATCAACATGGTTATTTTGTACCTGTACATGATACATCTTGGTTTTCCCCCCTCTTCCCCCCTTCCCCTCCCCTCCCTTCCATTCACCCACCCCTCCCTATTTGCAATTTCAAAAGAGAGAACTAGATAGGGAAAAGGGGGATAAAGAAGAAGGTTAAAAGAAAAGTAAGATGAAAGGGGGGAAAAAATGGTAAAGTGTAGTTACACTTTGTGTATTTTTAGTAGGAAGGACAATGTAAACCATACAAATGGGTCACATAAGATAATGTGTAGTATCAGGTAAAGAAAAGGATCTGAAGTACACTATAGTAACTCAGATGAACAGAGAAATACTCCTTTGGGGAATAAACTAGGCATTCAAATATTGTTGCAGCCGCTAATAAGTAATTGCATGTTTTCAATAAGGCAAAAAATGTCTACCTCTAAAGCTCCAATTCTTCAAATGCTTTTTTGTGTTTTCTTACCCACAGGTTCACTTGTTCCTTCAGAGCCCACAGTGATCATCAGAGTTAAGAGTACTCAACGTCCATCTGCACTTTCTCCCTGCATTCATGTATTCATTCATTCATTCATTCATTTATTCGTTTAGGTGCTGGGGACCTAACTCCGGGCCTTGTGTTTTCTGGGCAAGCTCTCTACTACTTGAGCTAAATCCCCAACCCCTCTCTGCATTTATTTTTAAAAAGCACTGTCATATCTTAAACCTTAGCAAAATTAATGTACCTCAGAATTTTAAAATGTGGTGATAGAAATAGTGACAGCCTCCAAAAACTTAAAGGAAGATGGACTTTAAAGGAAAACAGTAACTCTGTCTTGATTCTTACTAACCACAGTTAGATTTAATTCCTGAAAGTACATCAAGGAAATTTTTTTAATAGATTTAAGGCAAGTAGTAAACATCCTAGAATTTTCACAAACCTCTTAGTAATTCTTTCTAAAACAAAAGTTAAATTTATCTATTGACAGATTGTTATTTGAACAATCTGTCAACAGATTGTTATTTGACAGATTGTTATTTGACAGATTGTTATTCCCCTATCTTCTTAGGGGAATTAGCTTCTTTTGGCCAGTCTACACTTAACAGTAATGTGCTTACAAGGAATCTAATAGTCTACATTATGAAAATACTAGGGAGCAATTTCTCTTGGCTTTGGAATTGCGCTGGCCCACCTGAGTCATCTCTTTGTCCATTATCGTATCTCTAGGGACTATATTAATGTCTCATTTGTTGCAGACAGGTTTTTGTTCTAAATAAAATAATGCAACATTTGAGTATTCCTCTTCTGATTCATCTAACAACATGAAATGAAATTTTGAAGACTGAGATATATGTAAAAATAATTTTTAGAATATACTCAAACACATTTATACAGAGATATAAGCCTTGTATAACCCCAGAAATTAGCTTATTTTCAAAAGTTTATGTTTCATTCGAAAGCAATGCATTAGTACCTCTGTTTTTATAAAACAGCTATATTGAAAAGAGTTCATAAAACACTTGCTTAAATTATGATATTCAATATAATTGTCAGAGTTATGCAATTGTCCACAAAATTCAATTTTAGATCTTTTCATTAACTCAAAAAAATGCCTCATATCTATTAGCAGTCCCAGACAACCACTAATCTACCTCCTGTCTTACATTTGCTTATTCTGGACATTTCAGATAAATGGAATCATGTAATATGCGGTATTTTATGATTTGTCTTTTTCATTTAATAAAGTATTTAAAAGAAAAGCCTCTTTGAAGTCCATATTATTTTCATAAAATTCATTCTTTTAAAATATACGATCCAGTGATTTTAGTGATTTTGATACATTCACAGAGTTGTGCAGGCATTACCACAAATTATCTTAAGAGCACCTTAATCTCCTGAAAAGAAACCTCACCCATTAGCAGTCTGTCCCCTCCCTCCCCTGCTCCAGACCTGGTGACCGCTACTTTACCTTCCATCTCTCTATAAATGTCTGTTCTGGACGTTTCATATTAGTGGAAAGACATATGGTCTTTTGTGACTACTTTATTTTATTTATTTAATTTTTTTTTTCAGTTCTGGGGATCAAATTCAGGGCCTTGTTCTTGATAGGCAAGGGCTCTAACCGTTGAGCTAAATCTCCAGTTGCCTTTTGTTAGCATGGTATTTTCAAATTCATCTATGTTAGAGTATTAATCAGTACTTCGCTACTTTTATTTCCATAATGGAGCTTTGTATAAACATATTTCATTTATTTATCCATGCACAGCTAATATTAGTAATAACTGAGGTCATCTTTTCATGTGCTTCTTGAGCACTTGTATACAGTTTTTGGAGAAATAGCTTTCAAATATTTTGCCTGCTTTATAATTGGATTGTTTGCCTTTTTATTGTTGAATTATAATGGTAATCTGATGTCTTGAAAAAAAAATTATCAGCTACATGATTTCAAAATAATTTTCTCCCATTTTGTTCTGCCTTTACACTTGATTTTGTGATTCGAAAGGCAAAGGATTTTAGCTTTGGAGAACTACAATTTATTTGTTTTGAATATGTTTATATTTGTTTCTAAATATTTTATAGTTTTAACTTTCATTTAGGTCTTTTAATCACCTTGAGATGCTTTTCCATATGGTGTGGCATGAAATAGGAAGAGCATAATTCTGGTTATCGTCATAATCATTTTTATACTGTTTGTGATTACCTAATCCTCGCAGTACTTTTCAAAGACTGGCCTTTTCTCATAGAATAATCTTCATAGTGTTATCAAAAATTTCCTGACCGTGGATATGTGTGCTCACCTGCAGAGTACCAGTTGTATTCCATTTATCAATGTGTCTCTTCTCGTATCAGCACCATGCTGTTGTGATTATGATAGTGTTGTAATGAAATCTAGGTAGGTGCGTGCTTCTAGGACTATTTTTAAGGATCATTTTGGCAAATCCATACAAGTATCCTTTGCAAATCCTTTGCAAATCCATACAAGTACTAGAATCAGCTTGTATCCTTTGCAAATCCATACAAGTACTAGAATCAGCTTGTTCATTTTTGCAAAGAAAAGCTGTTGGAACTTTGATAGGAATTTCATTGACTCAGTAGATCAATTTGCAAAATTGTACTCTTACTAATAAGTGTTGTTTTCCAATTTATCAACATGGTATTTCTTACCATTTTTTTAAAAATTCTACTGTATTTATTAGAATTATTTTATTTTTGTTTTATTGAAAAATTTTGCACATCTTTTGTTAAATTTATTCTTAATCACTTTGTTCTTGTGGATGTTATTTTAATAAAAATTTTTGAAATTTATTTTCTGAATATTCACTATAGAAAGACAGTAACTATTAATTTTCCATTTTATACTCTCGTTGAGCTCATTTCTTAGATTTTAACGTATTTCTTTTATGTTGTTACAAGCAAGATTTCATTTATTTAGTTTTAAAAATATAATTAGACCCTCCAGGGCCGGGGATTTAGCTCAGTGATTAGAGTGCTTGTCTTGCAAGCACAAGGCCCTGAGTTCGATCCCCGGGACGACAAAAAAAAAAAAAAAAAAAATTAGACCCTCCAGTGAAAACTACACTTATGCCCAAAGCATGAGCTTTTTAATACTAAGCAGGGAAGGCATTTTACTGTTTGTGGTAACTATTTAAGTGGATACCTGCCCTGTAAACTCCCTGAATTTTGAAGGCAGTCTCCAAGACGTGTACAAGGGGTGACTGAAAAATACGGTGAACACTTAAATTAAAAAAGACTTACAGTAAAAGCCCCATTGTCAAGAACAATGAGATAAATGCGTTCACATCATGTGGCAGAGATTTAAAATTTTAAAGGAGATTAAAGGATATGTATTGTTTACTATAATAAAGAAAAAAGCAATTACACAAGAAACATCAGTGACCGGATAATAGAAGGAAAATCGGCTTCAAAAATTAGTCCAAGAAAATTACGAAACAAATATTTTTAAATGGCAGTAGAGAAGGGATCATTTAAATGGCAGTAGAGAAAGGAATATTTATTATATTATAAATATAATATATTATAAATATTTTATGATATTTATAATATATATACAAAAATCAACATATATTAAAAAGTTCAATTTTTTTTTTTTTTTTGGTGCTGGGGATTGAACTCAGGTCCTTGTGCTTACAAGGCAAGCACTTTAACCACTGAGCTAAATCCCCAGCCCCAAAAAGTTCAATTATTATATATTATCCAAAAATTCCATTTTAACAAAAAATATTAAACAAGGAAAAAATCATGAGAGTATGACCAATACATATTGAGAGTATGACCAATACACAGAAATAAAATAGGCTAAGAAATAGTTTTTGAGAGTAGTTCCAGACAGCTATTTTTGTGCAGTCCTTTGTATCATTATAAGACACATCATCACATATCATATTTAGATACCTCTCTCTGATCATTTTCAAGAGTCAGGAAAGTTTTCCTAATGATATTTTTCAGTTTTCTGTATCCACAGGCTCATAGTTGCCTATATAAATGTGTGTTTTCACATGTCAGTAAGCATCTTCTGAGGATTTGAGAAAAATCTTTTGGCTTTCCAAAGGATCTTCCTAACAAGTCATGGCAAACTTCTGGAAATGTAAGAAAATAACACATTAATTTTTCTTACAAAGCATTTATAATATAAAAGGTAAATCTAGTAATAAAAATATGCTGGTATGACTGTTGTGTTTTTATAATATTTCATACAACCGTGCACTGTGAATCATTGTATCCCAACATTATAGAACTCTGATTTTTATTCATCGTTATCATAACAAATTTGCAGTTACAGTCTTTAATTTTCCAATCACATCCAAACAAAACAAAGCAAAAGTATCAAAGGAGATTCTCTGACTACATGCAGAAATAAATTCGGAAGTGCAACAGTTCCTTCAAATCTCTTATACTCTTCCATTAAACAGACTACTTAATGGCACATATATTCTCCATAGCTACTTCATTTAAAAAATTACATAAAGATAGTTATTTAAAACTCTGTGGTGTTAAATACTGAAAAATTTCAAGTCAAAATTTATCAGCATTTGTATAATTATAATAAAAAATCCAACTATTAGTTTGTTTATGTCAAATTACCAACTAATTGCTAAATGAATAATTTTGTCAAGATTTCATCATTTTGTAAATATCCTTTTTGAAAATTATCACACAATATTTCAATAAGTCAAAGATCCATTTAGTATCTCAATGTGGAAAGATTAGATTTTAGAGAAAAACCTTATTAGAGATGTTGTATCTCAGAAATTACCCATTAATTTTCAAAAAATGACTTATTTACGCTTGCCAGTTACGTGACTATAAACAATTTTCATTGACATATACATATATATCACAGGTGTCTTGCCAATTGAAACAAAGTTGAGCAGTTTTGAAGATTCGACACTTTAAATGTGGAAATGGAAAGAAATGTCTTATTTTTAAAACCCTAGAGACAGCAATGCTCATGAAGTGGATGCATTAATATTAAAAAAAAAAAAAAACTTTCATCATCTTCAGGGATCAACTAAATTACCTATGACCAGAAATTCTGTAGTCAAAGTGAGAACGATGGAATGGTATGTTAACTAATACATTCACGGGAGACATACTGATGAAAGGCAGCCTTTTTGCTTTGTGCGTCTTCTCATGGGAACAAAAGATGTTTATGACTTTTAAGCATTATCATTATGAACTTAAAATTATGTATCCCACACTGATTTAAAAGACAAATGCATCATAGTAAATTTTTAGTATAGGTGTGATTGCATTCCCATATTATGAATTTTGAAACACCTTTCATTTAGTTTTGTTTTGTTTAAATTATAGAGATTGCTTCATAGTTGCTATTAGGTAGACACGATAGAAAACTTATCCCAAGCCAGAAATTTTGTCTACAAGGTCATAGAGAATGCAAACCATTTTATTATTGGAGTTTTGGTTTAAACATTAAACCAAAATACAATATGCATCACTAACAATCGTGTAAGAGATAGCTAAAACAAAAAGTAATTTCACTATTCTGTATAGCCAAGCAGGTAAGACTCATGATACGCATGTATTCAAGATGAGTGACTAACCAAAGAAACAGGACAGGACTGTACCCTTCATGAATCATAATTCACCCTAGATTCTCCTGGGATGGTAGGGGGCCACCTATGTTTATTAATAGACTGTCAAATAATAAATAAATGTCTGTATTTATAATAGGAAGTGCTTTTGCAACTCGCAACAGAGTGTCCACCAAAGTTAAGTTTCTAGATAGCCACAGAAAATTGTAGATGGGGGACACTATCAGTGATGAACAATTTTCAAAGTCATGTCTACTGAGGCTTCCAGAAAGATCTTCCAGAGTCATATGACTGATAAAAGCCTGTTTAATTTTCAAAGTGATATAGACAGATACATGTAGATATAGATATAAACCTTTGGAAGACAGGAGAAATTACAAATTTAAATTTTCTAAAGAATAAACTCTAAGCAAAAAGATAAAGGAATTGCCTAACTTCTTTTCAACAGGGAGAATTAAGCTTTTTATTTTCAATTATCTGTGTCCTTCCATTATATATTAAAACAATTTAGAGAAATTTCCTATATGCATAAAGCATGCACATTTAGAAATTATGTATCACATGATTATTTGGGGGGTTGTTGTTGCTGTTGTTGTTTTTTCTGGTGTTAGGAATCAAACTCAAGGTCTTGTGCTTGCAAGGCAAGTGCTCTACCACTGAACTAAATCCCCAGCCCCTGTATCACAGGATTATTGAGAGTCAAAGATGTTAATCCTCTTTAAATCTATTTTTAAAATTTCTTCTCTTTTCTCCAAAAAGAGATTGGCATTCACTCTTTAACCAAAATTCCTTTAAGTCAGTACAAAATATTTATTAATTTTTTACAACATTTTTCTGAAATCACTCACCATTCTTGTAATCCTAAGAATTGGAATGCTATAAGATACCTAAAAATATAAGAATTTAGAAAACTCAGGCACCTATAAAACAAATTATTTACCATTGAAATAGAAATAATAACGCTTTAGATTTTTTGTCATATCAGATCCATCAAGAGTTAAGATGTAGGTACAGTTTAGCTGTATTATGTGTTAAAGATATTTCGCTTTAAAAGAAAATTCTAACAGGGTTTCCGAGAAGAAATATCATTTCTGGTACATGGCAAAATTGGCACAAGTGTGGAAACAGATTGGTGTGCCATATTTTTCAAGAAATACCAGCTTGTCTTCAGGAACTGACCTACAAGTGAGGAAGAAATAGAGTAGTACTAAGAGGAGTTTCTTTTCTGATTTAAAACACTTTCTGGCTACAGATAAGTCTGTAACTTTAGTTCAATTTAGGAATTCATACATATACTGTATATACACATACTGCATTTGTTGTTGTGTATCTAATATAATCTGATCTTCCTTTTCCAGAAATATCCACTGCTACACAATCAGTGTTTTCAGTATTAATCATTCATTACTACAAAAATCACAGTTTTCAGTATTAATTATTGTTTCAGGATTATTATTCTGTATTATTTATTGGAAAAAACAGACAACAGAAATTATTATTTTGAGCCATTTCTGAGAGAATCTGCATTTTAACAATTTCTTTTCTTTCCTTTTTTTTTTTTTTATTTGAGGCAGACATGCTGAGGGTTGAACCTGATAGACGTGTTCTACCAAAGAACTATTTTAACAGCCCTACATGCTCATGTTCTTTTAATTTTTAAACTATTCTTTGTTTCGCAGTGATATCTTGCTATAAATTAACATGAATTTAACTAAACGTTTGAAATAAATCAAATCCTCATTTCAGTTTAATATGCTTTAACATTATACAATGTTTTATTATGTGAGAATTAAGTAAACGTCAAATTTTAAAATAATCTTTAACTGTTGCCACATTTTAAATTTTCCCTTAAGGCAACTAATTGATAAAAATAAATCTATACTATCAATTTTTACTGATGCTTGAGTTGTATATATTATCCTAGTAGAACTGTTTCTAATCAAGTAAATGGCCAATTAGACATCCAACATAGCATTCTTTTTTTTTTCCTGACATAGCATTCTTGTGGTAATATACTAAGTCAGACAACAAAAGGAGAACTATGTTTTTTTTTAAACTTCTTGGTTCTATTAGAATATATGAAATCTACTAATATAGAAAGAGTCTGAGGTATATTCCATGACCTTTATTATTTTGTTGGATCTATACGTTCATGTATGTGAAATGTATTTCAACGCATAGCCACAATGATTTCTAAACAAAAAGAAAACAATGTTTTTTTCAATGTTTGATTAGCCCTCCCATTCAAATTTACCCTCTGGATATAAGGGTAATAGTCAAAAAGAATATAAACACTAACCCATTTTAAAAGAAAGCTGTGTTGAATCAATAAACAGTAATTACAAAAGAAAAATTTGTGACTTAAGATCTCCATTGTGAAATTTTTCATTCTTATATGTAAACATAGTGTTCTATTTTAAATTATACTTTTGATTCAGTAACAATCATACTTTCCATAAAAATATGTTTATCCAAAATCTACCATATTCATCATAGGTCTGTGTTTGCACGGAGATTTCAAAACAGAGTGGATTAGGGTTAATTCCGTACTGAGCAGGTTTTCAAGATTCTAATTGAAGTCCGGGGAGAGCAGCCGAAATGTCCAGCAAGTGCTTTCAAAAGTAGATACATATTATTGCTGAGTCAAAGGGTTAGTAGGTTTCTGGATTTTTATAAATATGCAAAGTAACTGAAAATAAAGACAGTCATGTAGAAGGTCTAATGTTATTACATATTTCGTAAATATTGATATTTCGTAATTGCTAGTTTTCTTATTTTTCCCATTTTCCTTTTCCAACAGAAAGCTGTTCTTATTAATCCTCGGTACTAATAGCAATGGCTAAATTTGAAGTCTAATTTTTAAAATGCTTAATCTCAAGCTTTACATAAGAGTTTTCTGTTCCTTAAAGTCCACATGTGAAAATATTGCGTTATTAATATTAGGCTAAGGAATTGGCAGAACTAAGCTATTAAGCTGATTAAAATGAATGTATTATTTAAATGTTTTCTATTCTTATTTGATTAAAGGCAGAAAAATCTCCTTTTTTTTTTTGGTGCTGGGGATCGAACTCAGGGTTTTGTGCTTCCCAGGCAAGCGCTCTACCACTTGAGCTAAATCCCCAACCCCGGAAAAATCTCCTTTTTGAGAATTCCTAAAAACCTCAGAGGCAAGAAGAAACTTTTCTATTTTTGAAAATATAAGAAGATTTATTAAAATGCACTTCGATCTTTCTGTCATGTGTAATAGACAATGTTTAATTTCAGAAGCTCATATACCAAAGGCACTGACGGTTTAATATTTATGTCCCAGCTGTATTTACTGTCATGTAAGGAAGACTGCATTAATTATAAAACACTCCAGTTAGACATTTTGCTTCCTGGAAGTAACAACAAGCAGAAGCTATTCATAATATTTTAGAAAAGATATGATGTGTAAAAACTCCAAAGTAGTTCATACTGCTCTGTGTGTTTGTTCTGTTTTGTTCTGTTTTGTTTTGTCTTTCTAGCTTATTGTTCTCTGGCTTTTACTGTAACTTCTGTTCATTCTGATTCCTGAGATATTATTCTATCTCACTAGACTGAGATCACAGATTTAGATTTTAAGTGTCACAGTCTTTGTGAATGGTCTCGAAAGGACCCCATTGCTTTAAGATCCACTTGTAGTCTTATTCTTTACAGATATTGTACAGACTTTGGAAATAAGTACCTGAATTTCCTCATACTTTGAAGACATTGGCAAATTTTAGGACTGCTATTAACTGCCTTTTCTTCCAAAATTCCATGCATCTGTAAACTGTGCAGTATTTTTTTTAATGTTTGTCTTAGTTACTTTTCTCTGGTTGCTGAGAGAAAATACCAGACCCCCAAAGTTAGGGGAAGAAAGATTTATTTGGCTCACAGTTTGTAGAGGTTTCAGTCCACAATTAACTGAGTCCGAGGCAGGGTGGCATGGCAGACAGGCAGAAGGCAGCAAGGTAAGCAAGGGATGCAAGCAAAGGGACTAACCAGCTTCTTCCTGTATCTTATATGCAATCCGGGCTGCTAAAATTGGGCGGTGCTAAACCAATCAGTGGATTGATTTAGTAATCACACGCCCTTAATCCCAGCATCACACACTCTAGATCCAGGCATCTCTTGCTGCGTGAGGATTTGGGGGGACGTCTAGACACGAACCGTAACAATGTTTTCGCTCCCTTGACAGAACGATTTTAATATTTCATCAAATCATATTGATTTCCTAGTATATCTATTTATTTTTTATTGCTATCACTAATTATGTAGGTCCTTTGCATCCTATAGTTTTCAACTAGCTCTTTTCAAAATTACCTTGTTTTCTCTAATGATTCTACATGTATTATCTAAAAGAAACTGTAGAATAATCTTTCAAATAAGAAAAATAATGTAACTAACAATAAAATTACTTTTACTTATAATATGTTGGACACTGCAGTAAGCACTTAAGACACATCATATTTGAAGCTAATATTTTGAAACAATTATATAATTATTGCAGCTTATAGGTACAATTTTAAAAACTTAGGGTAAGTGACCTAGAATCCTTAAATTGCAATATGACAGGATCCAGTTAATTAATCTTTCATAGTCTACACAAAAGGCATTTTATTGCTAACTTCAGTAAGTTTAGCTTTTTGCTTGTAAAGCATGATTTTCAAAGGTAAAATTATGAAACTCAAGTATATGTAACGAAAATGCATGCCAAAAATTTTATTTAACTCATGAATTAATGACAGAATCTATAATCCATCATGACCAATTTAAAGAGCATCTGAAAAAGTAGAGTACATAGACAATTTAACAAAGATATGCCAAGATATAATTTCTGAGCTAGATATGCAACAGTTTAGTGTCCACGAAGCTACATATCTTTAGGATTATCTGTTCCATTGGAGAGAAATTATTTTCACTTATTTTGTGCCAATGTCTAGGAGTTAGCAAAGAACTTCAAAATATTTAAGACCTTTAATTAGTAGCGAGTAATGACGTGAACTAAATAGATTCTCTAAACAACACAGTAAAATAGAAATACACTGTAATCTGCATCTGTACTTTTGATGTTTTGTGAACATATTAAAAATAGGAATGAAATAAAATTTAATATTATATTGTCCTTTGGCTCAATGTATCTAAAATATTGTCATCCAATCAATTTAAAAATTAAGGGGATAATTGATTTTTTTATTTTAAACCTAAGGAACTGGGGATACATTTTAATGAGAATTTCTTTAGAAGTAATGAATTAACTATATAATAGCACAGGTAGTTACTGCTCTTTTATTGAACATTGTAAACATAGACAATATTGGGCTGGCTTCTGATACATCCCTTCTCTTTTATAGTCACATTTTAAAATTTCAGATTTTTTTTGACAAGTGTAGCACTTTTTATAAGTTAGAAAATGATCTCTGTCTAGGAATTACTTCTTCCTTAAAACTTGAAGATCACCCTACCACTTGTACATCACAGAAACCTGACAATTACCCCTGAAACTTCATCCTCACGGGGCTCTCATACAGAAGATAAATTTGGGTTGAATTCCAGCTGCTCTGTAGTGTTATTTCATTTAATCATTTCAACCATGTCACGAGCTAGGTACACAATTATCCCCACCTTACAGATAAGAAATGCAAGGCATAGATGTTTAAGAAACTCTGACGAGGTCTCCAAGGTAGCACATAGCAGAGTTATGACTTCAAATGGAACAATGTGCCTCCAAGACTTTTCTCCAAATTTTTCTATCTCATTTTCAGCCATTAGTACACCCCTCCTGGTAATATGAGCAAATGATATTACAGGTCTACAATGTATTTATAATGAGCACAACTTACTTTAACACTTCCTTTGATATAATTGTTTTAGCAGACCCATTTCTGTGTCCACCTTTTTATTCAAAACTCTAAAAAGACTAGTTTTATATTTTGTGCCAGCAGCATGGATTCTGTAGAAAGTCTGCTGGACATGCAAGGTAACGTGTATCATAACTCCATACCCTCTTCAGGGCTGCTTCCTCCCTACATTAAAATACCAAACAGTAACCTAACACCAGGCTGAGCTGTGATCAGAAAAAATATACCTTGCAAGTAAAAATGATGAAATAAACAATTCAAGTTGTTGTGCAATTTTTGTAGTAAAGAGAAATCAAGAATACTGGGACAACTAAAAATAGGGGGAACATTTTTCTTCCTGCTGTGAGGTCTCTTTGAGTTGTGATTGCCTGGTGATCCAAAAATGCTTATCAAGTGTGACATATTAGACAAGAGTGGTAAAAGAAATCAATGACCATGTAGGTAAAGTGATTAAGCTTAAACACATCTTATCATTTACTCATTAACTTTAAGCATTAACCCTGCTTCTCTCAGGTTCCCCAATTTACTTAGTGACTAGGGAACATTTATTTCTACATTTTTATTACCAATAAATGTACACACAAAAGCAACTCTTTTCTTCCCAAAATTTTCTATGGGCTTCAAGTAATTAGTAACAAAATAAAGATTATTATACACAAAGTTTTGACCAATATGTTTGAGCCAGATTCTTTACACACACACACACACACACACACACACACACACACACGATTTTTTTGCTTAGTGTTGCACGTAGATAAAATAAACCAACACACACTTAATGATTTGTTCTTTGTCACCTAATACACATCAGGTGGCCAACTTTCATGGTCAGTACATCTGGAAATCTTTACTCTTTGACAAACTGAATATATCTCTTCTCAGAAATTTTAAATTTATTTTTCTTCATAAGCATATATACATGTACATCTCCAGATTAGCCAATCATTTATCAGAAGAAGAGTGTTTTTAAAAATGAATCAGTGCAATAAAGACATGTTTTTGGATATTTTAAAGCAAAAAAAAAAGATTTTTTTTTTAATAATAGAAAGTAACATCTTGTTAAAAGCAGACTTTCTAATGACCTTTCTCATTGTGATTAGAGCATATGGTAGGCAGGGATGAATAGTTTATTTTCCAGACTACTACTTTCCTGAGTTTGTGATTCTTTATTTGACTTCCAATATGTTGATTTTATTCTTCTCAAATTTTAATTGACTACATGTTATTTTAGGTTAGCAGAATAAATTTTAAAATACCACATATTTAATTAATAGTTTTAAAATGACTTTCAAGCAGAACTCCTGCCATAGCGAAAGTCTTTTTACTTTCTCCATCTAAAGACTTCTATCATAGGTATTGTATGTGAGTTATGGTTTCCAGTTAAATGGTTGGTTTTTCTCTTAACCTTACAAATGTTGGATCACATATACTCTTACTTGTTTCATTCTGAATAGTCACTTGATCATGTTTTATTCAATATTATTTGAAATGTTTAAGATGTAGAATAAAGTAAAGGAACTTAAGAAACCAAAATGAATTATACATAGAAAGTTGCTTATTGACCTGAGTTTTTTATAAAAGTTTCCAGTGTGACCTTCTCTGTAGATTTAAGACTAACTCTCACAAATTTGAAATAATTTTCATCTCAAGGGAACTATGTCAAAGACTATCATTACGAAATTCAGCATGGTTTTGAAAATCTTCCAAAGTTTCAAAGTTATGAATTTCTTTCAAGGAATAATCCATTTTGTCATATATTTTTCAATCAGATATATTTTTAACATTGTACATAGCATAAACGTTACACATTAGATTTTTACTTTTGATTAAGTGAAAATTCCTTATCAATTATTTAGTTAAGAATCTTTTAATTTTGCAATTTTATATAACAGTAGAGTTTCTCATTATACTTACTCTTTTAGAGGATGATAACCTCAATATTTATGGCTTTTAATTTACATCATTCCTGCTTCTCTTATCCTGTTTTTCAAAGGTGTTGAGAATACAAGATACTAAAGTCAAAATTTGCATAATTTAATTTCTTTTCCTTCTATCAAGAAGTTTGACTTTGGAAATTGATGCTTTTTAGAATTACAGAAATACAATTCTATGGTTTTAAACAGAAGTAGAATTCTTTTGAAAATAGTTAATGTTTAAAAATTCTATAATGTTACAGACATATTCATGGGAGTTATGAATATAAAAGTGAGGAATGTTTTTAGCAGATGGTTGTTACAGACTCTACTTTTTATTTAGAGTAACCTCTTCTGCTATAATTTACATCTGCATCTGTTGGGAATGTGATTATTCAAGGCTTTGTTTTGCTTATAAGACAAACTACTTGGCATTGAATTGAGATGTATTGAGATTTCAACCTTTAATCTTTCAAAATTAAACAAATAAATATATTCAGAGTTCCTCATATCTTTTTCATAGTCTAAGATTATGTGTCAGATAAGATTGCGAGCAGTATTCTTAAGAGCAATGACGTTCTAAAATGAGAACTACATGTGAGGAGAAGGTTTATATCCCACTTAGGTATTCTGTGCTTATATAGTCCCGAGTACAAGAGCTCCTTTCAAATCGTCTGAATAATCAAAACAAAATAAAACAAAAGGACACATTATCTTCATTTCAGTCATTAAAGAGTTCTAAATGCATGCTGTACTATTGAAAATATTTAAGGAAACAATATAAAATAAATTCTGGCTTGACAAAACAATCCAAATGTCATCTCTGCTTCAGTGTTCTAATTATTAGCTGAATAAGTTAATACCAAGTTATTGCAAATTTTTTAAAGTTTGAATGAACATGTTGCTTTGAATTAAAAAATAAGACAAGAAGTCAGACTTAGGTCAGATATTGTTTTGTGATTTTGGACAAGTTTAAGAAGATAGACTATTTTATTTCACCCATAAGAAAAATGACAATAACAGTCCAGTATTAATTTGCAATTTTATTTATTTACTTAAACTTTTTGTTTCAGCAATGGGGATTAAAACTAGAGCCTTCTTACTGAGCTACATCTCCAATCATTTCTTTTACTTTTTAGTTTTGAGACAAGGTCTTGCTAGATTACTAAGTCGACCAGGCTGGGCTTCAACTAGTGATTTTCATCCCTCAGTGTCTCAGCGAGCTGGGAATACAGACGTGCACCATCACACCTGGCTCCATTTGTCCTTAATGTATATAAATGTACCTATCAAGCCAAGATGTCCTGTGGGAGACCCGTAGGCTCTGTGCATACTCTGTGTTTAGTGTAAGGTTTATAAGCTCCGTGATGGAAGGACTGTCAGTGTTCTGTACAAAATATAAGGAAAGTTTTGTTTCCAGGGTACTTTTAGAATGTCAGTAAGCCAACAGCAGCAACAATGACACTTTGGACCAGATGATTCTTTGTTGCAGCAGGCCATGCTGTTTATTGTAAAGTGTCTACTCCGCAGCATCTTGGGTCCACACTTACTCTGTGCGAATCATACTGCTCCCTCCCAGGAGTCCAGTTATGACAAACAAAGCCACCTTTGGATGTTGCCAAACATCTTCTGTTAGGGAACATTGCCTCCAGTCAAAAAAGTAAAAAAAAAAAAAAAAAAAAAAAAAAAAAAAAAAAAAAAAAAAAAAAAAAAAAAATTGCAGTAAACTGCAATTCTGAAGTGCACAGAGATATGCTGTATTTCAATGATGTACAATAATATTCAAACAGTTTCAGAAATATAATAATTCAATTCATTATCAGAGAGCAAATCTGAGACAGGTTTTTAAGTCAGAGGAAGAGAGACATACTTTGTAAAAATGAACCAGACTAAGATTACGCTTGTTCAAATGACCATGCAAATTCCTCAAACCAGCGTTCACCTCAAAGGTGCAACATTTGCCTGTAAGGCAATTTGGTGAGGCAGGTCCTGGTGTTTTGTCACTTTTGATACCCGAACAATTTTTGAAGCCTGAGTTCTGAAAAGTTTTCTGGCCTAAGATTACATACGAAGAAAATCCCAAGGTGGCACACTCTGAGATTCCGGTTCAATAGATGTGCAGTAGGATTAAGAAATTTGCACTTTCCAGTACTCTGGAAAATTTTAAAGTAGCAGATCTACCATACTCCAACAAACTCTGGAGTTTTATATGTAAAAAGTCCTGAAAATGAAACTTCTTGGAAATGTTCCATCAATATCACCCCAAAGCTGAAGCTGGTCCTTTATTTAGTATTGAAATGGACCATGATTATTGTTCAGGTCACTATAAATTATTTGTAGAAAAGACGGTTCGACCATATGAAAAACTATGTGTACGATTACATTTTTGTAATTATTGTGATTCAACATACTGTATTCTATTGTACAAAAAGTCCTGATTTGCAGTGAAAAAAATTCATGTTCATACCTATATCTATATATATATAAATTTATAAAAGTCTAATTCTGTTCATTATATTTGCAACTCTGTGCTGTCTAAACTGATTTACTTCTATCTACTTCCTTTCCCCAATTCTATTAGTTCTGTCTCCATTGGCAATTCATCTGGATTTTCCTTTTGAGATATATATATACACACATATATATGCTATTTTGATTTTATATAGATATAACTATAGCATATCTTTCTCTATATATGCTATTTTGATTTGGCTTTTGAACTAGTAAGAACATCTTTATTTTCTCGTATTATACAAAGATAATGAATTCTTCGACGTATGATCATTTTCATATTTGTATGAAGCATAATTTTATTTTATCCAGAAAATTCTCTTTTAACATTTTTTAAAATGTACTTTTACATTTTGTGATACTATGAACTGGAGTTATTTGATTTCCATATTTTGGAAGTCTTCAGATAAAAAAGATATTTCACAAAGAAGCATAGATCTAGGTGAAATAAGTCTATTGGTGATGGTTTTTATTAGATCATATACATAATTTTCAATCTATGCATGATTATTTAATGATTTTCATTGAATTTCATCTGGTACCAT
>PVJO010006746.1:0-86743 GCA_004026905.1 Hystrix cristata
TAAAATAAAAAAAAAAAAGCGGTTAATGCTCACAACTGTCTATAATTTAGGAAGGGTACATATTCAAATCAGGCAAGGGAAGAGACATTGTGTTCAGCACATTGTTTAAGAGGCATCTAAAGACATAACTTCCATTAATTCTCTCCCCATAGTGTCTTAGATGACATTACTTCCTCCTGGCTACAGTGTGTGACAGTGTACAGAATATTACCAAAGAGGGTGCTTACCTGAACTGCTTGCATAGCATGTGTGAGGTTCAGGGTTCAATCCCTAGCATTTGGGGAAAAACAGCATTTGCTCTTTAATTCTGGAAAAACTTTATTAAGATTTTGTTTGGAATTTAATTGAATCAACGCATTGATTCATTTTGTTTGTTTGCATATTGGGGATCAGACTTAGGGGCGCTCTATCACTGAGCTGTATCTGCAGTCCTTTTTATTTTTTGAGATAAAGTCTTACCGAGTTTCCCAGGCTGGTTTTGAACTTGTGATCCTCCTGCCTCAGCTTCCTGAGTAGCTGGGATTATAAGCACACACCACCATGCCTGACTAATTTGAGAAATTATGTGTGTTTTTGATAATTCCATTTTTAGACGTTGTTTCATTCTTTTAGATCTTTCAGTACTACAATTATGTTTTATTAACATTTTTGTAGCTTTTATGAATGCACCCTTTAAAAATACCTCACATAGCTTTTCCAAATGCTCTTGATTTTTGTTATCACAACCATCAACCCTTCTATGGGTTTTTTGTTTGTTTGGTTTTTTGTTTTTTGAGACAGGGTCTCACTATGTAGTTCAGGCTTGGCCTCAAGCTCACTATGTTGCCCAATCTGGCCTCAAACTTGCAGCAATCCTTCCGCCTCTGCCTCCCAAGTGCTGGGATTACAGGCGTGCACCACCATGCTCGACTCCTTCTATGTTATTATGGTAGTTTTGATGATTTCTAAATTTTCTTGTCAGATATACTCTTGTCTGAAATAATCATAATGTTCCTGTCTTAAGAAATAATCTGCACAAGGCCCTGAGTTCAATCCCCAGCACCAAAAGCAAAACAAAAAAAACAAATAATCTTCTGCCTTGTTTCCAATTCTCATACAGTAAGCCCGCACTTAATGAGCATTCGAGTACCGGACTTTCACATGTACAAATGGACCTGGCATATGGAGTATTCATAGATGCAGACAAATCGCAGAAGTAGCTCGTGTTTCTGCCAGACTGTCACAGTGTGCTGCTCTGTGCTTACTGTGCAGTGCAGTAGTATGCAGTAGTACAGTGCTCAGTCAGCCCCCCCGGGATGACTAGAAGCAAGAGGAAAAGCACTGGCGGAGGCTGCTAGGAATGGCAGAGCAATATACATTGTATCAACTGTGTCAAAAGTGTATAAGACTCACTTTGTCGGACCTATGAATGAATCTGACTTACAAGTGTTTTCTCAGAACAGAACTCATTCATAAATTGGGGACTTACTGCATAATCATGAGGCTAGGCCTTCTGTATAACTTTGAATACAGACAGTGAAAGTGGGCCTCCTCCTATTCTAATTTCCACTGCTTCTCAAGTATCAACTGTGATATTCATCTTGAAATTTTGCTACTCTTTAACAAGTTACAGATACTCCCTATTCCTAGCTTTTTAAGAGTTTTGTCATGAAAGAGATTTAAAAACAAGATAGAATGAAAATATTAGGCAACAATAAAGAGGAAAATATAGAGCAAGGACAGAGTGAGAGCGAAGTGAGATCATTCTGGGAATTGCCTGTTTCACATAAGGAAAGACATCTGAGGTGGGTTCTACTCATCTTCTGAATAGAACACACAAATTTAAGCCTCCCTATCTTAACTTTAAATTTGAATTTTGGGATTTTAAATTAGAGAATTTACTTTCTTTTATATGAAAGGAATCCTTACAAATGAACAGTTACTGAATGATTACAAAAAAGATCAGGTATTGTTCTAAGCACTCTGTAACGACTTATTTTTCACAGAACACTCCTATGAGTATTTTGAGTAATGCTCTGTTATTCGTGTTTACAGATGAGGAACCTAGGCATTCAGAGAGATTAAATAACTTGTCTAAGGTCACAGGTAGTATGTGACAGAGTACTCAGAAATATGGTTCTGTTCTGCTTTTCCCTTGCTAGTGTAGGTCTCTCAGAGCTTTCTGAAGGGGCAGAATTACTGTTCCTAAACTGATTATATTAATTACTACAGTTGTAGTTTCAATAGTAAGTCCTGTAAAACCCAGATAGTAGAACACTTTTGTAATTTTCTAATTTTTCCTTCTCTTCTGCCTTTGTTCTGACAGGTTTGCCTTTTCACCATTGTCTGAGGAAGAGGAGGAAGATGAACAAAAGGAACCTATGTTGAAAGAAAGCTTTGGTAGTGATAAAACTCACTTTTAATTTGTGCTGTAAATATTTTTTTTCATATAACTACATTGCTTTGTTTTGTTTTGTGTTTTGGGGAGGGTGCTGGGGATCAAACTCAGGACCTTGTGCTTGCTAGGCAAGCGCTTACCGCTGAGCTAATCCTCAGCCCCTGTACGTTGTTTATTATTTCAAAACAATATTGTTTCTTGGTTTGGTGTGTGATAAAGTTGGGATGGAGGGAATATAAGAGTGTAAGTTTAAAAAAAGTCTAAGTTTTAAGATGAAGCAGTGATAAATTGAATAAATAATTTCATATTAAATGTCTAGTGTACTTGCTAGAAGTGAGCTGTAAGTTTAGCTTTGAACACTGTACTGTAAATGCAAAGATGGAGAAACATCACCTGTTATAAATCACAGTCAGTAAGGTTAAAATAAAGCCATGAATCTATTTTTGTAATCATTGCTAGTCTACTTACAAAGTTAATCAATCTGCATACTTTTCTTCCTTCTGCAGAAGGAATGAAAATGAGAAGTACCAAGCAAGAACCAAACGGAAATAGTAAAGTAAACAAAGCAGTAAGTCTGACTTTTTTCCTTTCCTCTTAGGTTTTTGCCCGATCTTCCAATCCTTGTTAGAACTCAGTAGTTATGTATAAGCCGTAATGATTTTTGTGCCTATGCTATAATTAGTCTTGCTTTATAATCCTTTAATGTATTAATTTACATATTCAAAAACAGCAAATGAGAATAAGATCTAGTAATCTTCAACAAGATGGTTTGCTTCTGTATTCCTAAAAAGTGGCAGGTCATTCCGATTGTTCTGTTTAATGGTTTCCAGCAGTGAAACCATAGTCCCATTAATAACCAAAGGTCCTTTTTTGGAGTAAAAACTTAGATGTTTTCAGTCAGGGATTTTTCTCTTTTGGTGCTGGGGATTGAACCTGGGCCCCCTGGTGTGTGTGTGTTAGGCAAGCATTCCTGCCACTAAGCTAACCCCCCAGCATTCAGTCAGATTTTATTGAGATTGAAATTGAACATCTGCTCTCCATTAAAGGCTTTATTGATTTATTTGTGAGTTCTTTTTTCTTTTTTTCTTTTTTTTTTTTTGAGACAAGACCTCAATATGTAGTCTACACTTGGCATTCAACTTGTAGTTCGCCTGTCTTGGCCCTCAGTGCTGTGATTGCAAGCATGTGCCACAATGCCGGGCTTTGAACAGATCTGAGAAATTATCTCAGTCTTAAGGAGCAAACCCTGCATGAAATACACTTCACATATTAGACCAGTGAGAAGAATATTTAATGATGGAGGATGTTATTTTGTATTTCTGTTACACAATTTTAAAAATTACATTTAAATATACATTTAAAAATTACATACACCCATAGCAATTAGGCAAGAGAAAGCATATCTATGTTAGAAAGTTAAATTGTTCCTGTTTATTAATAACATTATCTTACATATAGAAAACACCAGACTGTATAAAACTGTTAGAATGAATAAATTCAGTAAAATAACAAGATACAAAATCAGCATACAAAAATCAGTTGTAGGGGGTTGGAGATTCAGCTCAGTGGTAAAGTGCAAGACCCTGAGTTCGAGCCTTAGCACCCAAAAAAAATAGGTACAAAAAAAATCTTAAGGTCCCTTAGAGCTTTACTTGAGTTGTATTGTGTGGTGCATTGTACTAACAACTAGTATTTGTATATTCCCAGCAGGAAGATGATTTGAAGTGGGTAGAAGAGAATGTTCCTTCTTCTGTGACAGACGTGTGAGTGTCTGAATCATTATTATCTTTTTGTTCTTGTTTTTGTCTTTTTGAGACAGGGTCTTGATATATACTTCAGGCTGGCCTTGAACTCAGTATGTAGTCCAGGCTGGCCTCAAACTTGTGGCGATCCTCCTGCCTCAGCCTCCCAAGTGCTGAGATTATAGGACATGCCCCCATGCCTGGCTTGACTCATTACTCTTTAGAATCCTATTTCAAAGTTAGTACTTTTTTTTTATTATTATTTTGAAGTGTACTAATGAGAATACAAGATGATGAAGAATGATTTAAACAGAAATAATTGGGATTATTCAGTCAGATGACGTCTCTGGTTAGGAAGATCTAGCTATAGATCTTCCCCAGATCAGTGGGATAGTCCTTTTAGAATTTTGAAGTTCTTTTCTAGAGTTGTAACATGAATGAATCATTAATCCTGTTATATTGCCAAATATATTTTTCATGTTTATTTTTCCTTTTTTCCCTAAAAGGGCCATTAATAAAATGCAAGTCTTAGATGAGTTACAAAAAAGCTTTAAGTTGAAGTCACTATTTCACTGTTCCTTGTGAACCATTTATAGCTTTATTTGACATTGTTTAATTTAGCCTTTCCCTCTCTCTGCAGAGCACTTCCGGCCCTTCTGGATTCAGATGAGGTTAGTAATCAAATCATGTCCATAAGCTGTGGATCTGGTGACTTAATAGCAAGTCATGAATGAACTGAAGAATTATGGTTGGTATGGCAGAAAAGATGAGAACGGGAATACAGATAGAACCTGGACATTCAAAGGAAAGCGTTTCCTTTCTTTACATCTGGCTATACACGTCTTCTTTTTCTAACATCATATGGCCCAACTTGAGAAATATTTTCATTTAAATTAGGTAACAAATACTGTATCTCCATTGTCTAGTTCCTTTATCTTTAAGAAATACAAATTTTACCGTAATCTAATCTTGGCAAAAATTATTAACAAAAGTATTGAGAAAGGAATATAGTAGACCAAAACATAATAAATTACCTGTTACTTTTAATGTCCCAATGTCACCACCCCCTTCAGATAGTGACTGTAATTAATACCTCTGATACTTATGTTGCTTTTTAATTTTTTAATATGCCTCCATTCAGTTCATTTAAAAGATTGCACATAAAGTCTTATGTAGAAATTGTGATGTCGGTTCATAGGACCTAGTTCTAGACATGTTCTGAATATTAGATTTTCCTAGAGTCCATTGATTTCAGAAAGCCTTTTAGAGGCATCTTGCCTGATTCTGACTCAGTGTGTTGAATTGGTAGCTAGAAATGATTTGTACCTTTCGTGCTGACCTGCTTTGTGACACTGCACATGTGCAGTGTCAAGTTCTTCACCTGTTCTATGTAGTGAAATAGTGGGGAATTCTGCTGTTCAGATTTGACTTTGACCACATAATGCTTTGCTTTCTGTAGTGTCTTCTCTGGTTCCCAGAACTCTCTTGGGGTTTTCCTCTGCTAATTATTTGCCATCAGGGTTTCCCTTTGGCTTCAGCTCTCTAGCCAGGCTGTATTCCTCTTGGGGCTGGTGGACTATATGAAAACAATTGTACCATTCATGGGAACACAAGGTTACTATTGATTTCAGCTGTCTTTTCAAGTGTATGTGACTATCAAGGCCCTTTTTCTGATACCAACATGACAATGAGGTCTACCCTCAGAATTTTTTAAGTGTATATTACAGTATTAAGTATAAATACAGCTCTCTAGAACTTGTTGTGTCTAACTGAAACTATACCTGTTGAATAAAGAGTTCTTTCCACTCCCCTCGCCCATGACATCCATTGTTGTACTTTCTTACATGAGTTTGACTGTTCTAGATACCTCATATCGGTGGAATTTTCAGCTTGTGTTCTTCTACAGTTAATTTTACTTTTTCCTTTCTGATTGGATACCTTTGTTCTCGTTACCTAACTGCTCTGGCTGGACTTTGAATGCTGTGTTGAATAGAAGCAGTGTGATTCAGCATCCTTGCATTAATTTTTCAGTGTTGAATATCATGTGGCCTATTCACTTATGGGCTTTATCGTGTTGAGGCAATTGCTTTCTGTTCCCATTTTGTTGGAAGTTTTTATTATGATAGGGTAGTAAATTTTGCTGGTTGTTTTTCTGTATCAACTGATATGATCATGTGGTATTGGCCTTCATTGTGTTACTATGTTGTATCACACTAATTGATTTTTGTATGTTGAACCTTCCTTTTATTTCAGGGATAAATTTCACTTTCACAGTATGTCATCCTTTTAAAAAATGCAGTGCCAAATTTGGTGTGCTAATGTTTGTTGAAGTTTTGTGTTGTATTCTGTTTTCAGAATTGTGGATTGAACCCGGGCTATTATGCATGCTGGGCAGATACCACTGAGCTATAGCCCCTCCCCTTTATTTCTATTATGATTATGATTATGATTATTTAATTATCATTATTATTGTCATCATTATTATTATTGTTGTTATTATAGACAGGGTCTTGTTAAATCCCAAAGCTGGTTTGAACTTGTGATCCTCCTGCTCAGCATCCCAAGTAGTTGGGATCATGCCCTGCCATGTCCCGCCATGCATGTCTGGCTTGTTGATCTGTGTGTATCAAGTTTATTGGCCTGTAGTTTTCTTTTTTTGTATTGTCTTTGTGTGGCTTTGGTATCGGGGTAATGCTGGCCTTATAGAACACATCTAGAAGTTACTTCTAAATGAATTTCTTTTTGTCTGTATTTTGGAAGTGTTTTAAAAGAATAGGTTCATGTTTCATAGAATTCACTAATGAAGCCATCTACAACTGAGCTTTTTTTTTGTTGGGAGGTTTTTGACTATGGAGTCAATCTTGTTACGGGTCCACTCAAATTTTGTTGCTTTGTGACTCAGTCTTGGTGGGTTGTGTGTTTCTAGGAATTTATCCATTTTTTTTTTTCTAAATTATCCAGTTTGTTGGCTTTTTTTTTTTTTTTTTGAGACAGGGTCTCACTATGTGGTTCAATCTTGAACTCACTATGTAGTCCAGACTGGCCTCAAACTCACAGTGATCCCCTGCCTCAGCCTCCTACGCATGCTGGGATTACAGGCATGCACCACCATGCCCGGCTTGTTGGCATATTTAAAAAAAATTTTTTTTTTTGGTCCACGCACGCCATTTTTAAAAATATTTTTATCTCTTTGTTCAAATTTTTATTCATGCAGTGTTCTTCTGAGCTTGTTGAATTAGCATGTTCTTCTGAGCTAGTTGTCTTGATTCTGTCAGGTATTCCATATACCTGTTTCATTAGGGTTCTGCAGGTGTATCTTCTTCCTTCGGATCCTAGATCCCTGTTACACTATTTGTCTTAATCCTTTGCGTTGGTATCTGTGCATTAGAGAAGAAAATCCATCTCTTTGGGGTTTATAGCCTTCCTTGTACAGAAGATCCTCACCAGTCACATTGGCTGGAGATTCTGGAGACCTCTCCAGCCTTCTCTGTACGCACATCTTCTCTGGACTTGTATGTGTGAATTACTACTCAGAGGGATTTGCTGGGTTTTTGTCCCCTAGGGATTCATAATCACTTCTCCCTTGTGTCTCTGGTGTGTTGTGGGTCTTCGGGAGCAGGAACATACTTGAGGATCTTTGTTTTTGTTCACAATTGCCCCAGGTACTTTAAGTGTGGGTTCCACTGTTCTGAGACATAAGCCCGTCTTTTGGGCAACTTGCTGAAATTTTCCAATGTGGAGTTTGTAATCCAACTCTCTCCTCCCCAGACAGAAGCTGAGATTTAAGGCTTTTCCCTCATTCGCTTTGTGCCAAACTGAGAAGCCTGGGGAGTGGGGTCAGGCACTACTTGCTCACCCAGACCTCTACTTTTGTTATCAAGGGTTTCTATCCTGGGATCCTTTGCTTTTAGTGCTCAGATTAAGGCAAGACAGAGGCCATTCCATTAGGCATCTTTTAGACAAGTCAGGATGTTGCATGTACATTTCAGCGCTCCCTCTCGTCCCCATGTAGATGCTGGGAACTGACAGTTTCCTCCAGATACTGATGTGCTATGCCAAGCTTGGTGGGTAGATTATGGTCAAAAGATCCCTCGGCTTTTCCTCTTGGCTTTGATATGGCTGGGTTAGTGCTCCTCTGCGGTACAGTAACCCTTCAGTTGGTTTCTGCACTTCTCACAAAGGAGATCATTCTGCATATTGTTCAGTCAGTGTGTTCATAACGAAAAAGGACCCAGGCTTTCTATTCTACCATTATACTGACATAACTTCTCCAAGGAGTTTTCCTTTTTTATTTTTATTTTTTTTTTTAGTTTTCCTTTTTTAAAAACTGAAAACGACTTTAAATGAATTACAGGAGAAACAAATCAGATAAAGGACCAGGAATCAGAATGTCACCAGACTCCAACAGCAGCTTTGTAAATTAGAAGATATTAGAAGAATGCCTTTGAATTCTGAGAAAAATTAGTTTCAACCTAGAATTCTAAACCCATCTAACCCATCAGTAGTAAGCTAAAATAAATGTTGTGTCATGTAAGAATTGAGTCTGCGTGTGCGTCTCAAGAAAGCAGTGGAAGGTGTTCTCCATTAAAATGAGGAAATGAGGAAAGACTTGGGTCCAGGAAATAAAGGCTCCACTACAGAGAGGCAGGTGGGTTCCCCGTGAGACCACATAAGAAATTCTCGAGATAGCTGGGCAGCAGGCTTAGAAAAGAATAAAGATTATCGGATGTGATTAATCATTTAAAAAAGAATTTATAGTATTGCGATAGATACTTAGCAGTAAAGCAAAGGGAAACTGAGAAAAATATTAACTGTAAAAATTTCATAGGAAATGATAGTACATTATATTTTTTAAACAGGACAGTGTAAATACTATATTATAATCAAATTACATTAATTTTTTTATATGACTTTAAAAATTTTGGTAAAAAACACATAACATGTGCCCTCCTAACCATTTTCAAGTACAGAATGTCAACTCTGTGTATACTGTTGTGCCACAGGTCTCTAGAACTGTTTCATCAACTGCATTGTTTTTTTTTGAGATAGAGTCTCACTCTGTAGTTCAGGGTGGCCTTGAGCTCACTATGTAGCCCAAGCTGGCCTCAAACTCACAGCAGTCCTCCTGCCTGAGCCTCCCAAGTGCTGGGATTACAGGTGTGTGCCATCACACCTGGCCTATCAACTGAATTTTAATGAGCATGTATTTCATCATGAAGATGTTTCAGAGTTTGTGTGCACAGCCATCTATTTTTAGATTTGGTTCCTTTTTGTATTTTGTTCTAATGCTGAGTGTTGTGGCTTTATCAGTCTACATCCTTCACTCTGTTTTTAAATTAAATTCCTGAATTAAGGGAGGTACATGTTCTTATTAACCCTTAATCAGCTGGGAGTGGTTGTGCACACCTGTAATCCCAGCATTTGCAGAGCTGAGACAGGAGATTGCTGTGAATTTGAGGCCAGCATGGGCTACACAGTGAGTTCAAGGCCAGTGTGAATTACATCATAAGATCCTGTGTTTGTTTGTCTCAAACAAAAGCAAGTAAACAAAAGAATTTAATCATAATTAGTTCAGTCATTTTTAGTTGGCTCCAAAATACACATTTCCTTCTGAGTTGTGGTTTGCTGTCCAGAAGGCTGGATATTTTGATTCAGTTGATCTTGGGTGGGGCCTGTATATTTGTTTTATAAAATCTTCCTAGATATTTAGGAACCATTGCTCCATAGAAAATATTTGGGAGGTAGACCATTTTAAATTAATACGCTTAGAGTAAAACTTTTCTTTACCCCCTAGGAACGGATGATCACACACTTTGAACGGTCCAAAATGGAGTAAAAAATGGGAAGATTTGCAGTTGAAGATGGCTAGTATCAAGGAGGAGATCGGCTTGTGTGTGTCTTCTGCAGTCGTCCATGGGATTAAAAGAGACAACATCCTAGTCCATTTCTTGATCTTTGTGCATTGGAGCTGGTGAGAGGTGTCAGAACAAGGAGAATGTCTTACTGGAAGCACGTTGATAGGAAGAGAAAAAACCTACATGCTTATTTACAACATTGATCCCCTTTCCCTCCCAAACTCTGACATGGATGCTTATGCAACTTACACGTTGTTCCTGAACTTCCTGTGTTTCAGTTGTTTAATCTGTCAAACTAAAATTTAATGTCTTCTAAAGGACTATATCATCAATACCATAGTATGTATTCTCCAGGAGCAACTGCCTGTAATTTTTATTTATTTAGGGAGTTTCATAGGTGACGGGGGAAATTGTTACTTGTCTTTCAGTTTCCTGGGAACTCAAGGTTGCATCTTATAGAGGGTCCTTCTGAGTTAAGGAGCCATGTTCTGTCAGTGATCAAAAGGAAAAAAAAAAAACAAAAACAGTTACAGTGAATAATTTTTAAAAAGCAAAATCAAGTGCACTTTTGTTTACAAATGGTGTATATTAAAGATTTTTGTATTTCAGATGTACTTTAAAGAGAAATATTAGCTTGACTCTTTTGACATCTGCTATTGTGACACATCCCATTGCTGGCAATGTGATGCACACTCCAAAACTTCTAACTGCTGTCCTGTAAGCCTCCAAGGTGGCACCGCGGCGTCCTGCGGTGCCTGTGTGCTTGTGTGCCATTCCTTGGGAGTTGCACCGGATGCTCAGAGGCACTCATCTAAATGCTGTGATTGAGCATCCTGCTAGACGGACTCTCATGCTTCAGAAGGAGGTGCTTATGGGAAGGAAACAGGTCCTGCTGGCCGAATCAGAACAGTTATCCTTGCATGAAGTAGTGTGGGGGGCCTTAATTGCTGCTCATTCTTTAGGACTGACTGTTCTAGTATCTGGTGTTGGTTTAGGGTCTGTTTATAAGGGACATCACAAGGTGATGGGATTCACTTGAAGCTCTGTATTTGTTTTAATGAGTTTATCCAATTTTGCCTTCCCAAAATTTTTGTTCTACATAAAAAGTTCATGTCACTTTTTAATATAAAAAATTTTAACAAAATTAATGCATTTTTATCATTTATTTCAAGCTTTCTTTAAACATCTTTCTCCTTTACTCTTTCATATGGAATTTTTTCCCCAGAGTTTGAGTCTAGATTGTCACATTTTTCTGTTGAAAGCAATGACCACAATGCTCACTAACTTATAGTGAAAGAGTTAACATTTAGGTAGCATTTCTGTACACCTCTTTGCTATAGTGATTTTTTTTAAAAAGTCACCTGGGCAATATTTCTAAGGAATAATAATATGAAGAACGGACTATGTTCTTAAGCTAACTCATTTGTAAAAGTCTGGCGAGATAGATTCATGTGTTGCTGTTTTACCATAAACCTTAGCAGATGGAATAGTTATAATGTAGCAGGGTAGTTGGTCAAATACTGTTTAGGCTGTTTTGATATTAACTTGAGACTAGAAAAAAGTACCTTTAAACATGGGTATATGGGTATTTTGTAGGCTAGTGCCTGAAAATTCTATATAAGTTTTTTTGTGTTTACTGAGATAGAATATAATATGTCACTTCTTAATGCAAGTTCAGGGGGAATTTATAGTTTCACATTGACTTATAAATAATATCTTAATATTATTTGTGTTGTTCTTGGTCCTTGAACCCAGAACTACTAGGTTATTTGATCTTTTCCAGATAATTCTTAATTTTGAAGACGCCGATGAGTTTCTGTGGTAAAAATCAGTCAAACATAAGATTTGTTGATCAATTTTTGTGTTTCTAACTACTTGTAAATATACTTTCATTTATCAGATCAGCATCTGGTAAAGATGTAACAAGAATGCTTAATTTATACATGAAGAAACTGACACTATGTAAAACTACAGTAACCAGGACCTTTTTTTTTAAACTTCTTATAATCTCACCCTCTTAGATTTTTGCTTTAATCTCAGATGCTTAAATTTATTACATACATGGTGCTTTAATTAGGGCCAGTTACCAGAGGGTCATTTTTGCAGCTTAAATCCAGTTTTTAAGTCTCTGGTGTGAAGAATACAGTAACCTCAGAAAGCAAGGCCCTGTCAGAGCAAAGAGCCATGTCACTTGCTTTCCTAAAAGAAATTAAGATGTAAGGCACAGTTTGGGTAGGCATGTGATCAACTGAAAAAAATTTTTAACGGACTCCCAAGAGTTATGGATCAAATTTTGCGCCTTAAGTTTTTGCTGCTCAAAATGTGGCCCAGGAAACAGCATCAGCAACACGCATGACTTGTTCGTGCTTAACTGAGGGCCCCACTGATTCTCCTGAACCAAAACCCCACTTTAGCAGTATCTCCAGGTGATTTGTATGTACATTAATTTTGAGAAGCATTGGTTTAGAACCGTTTTCACCGGGATGATTTTGCCACTCGGGAGACTTTTAGCAAAATGAGATTTTGAGTTATATTTCTGACCTCTGGGGGAGGGCAGGTGCTGCTGGCATCTGTCCACCTGGTGGTAAACTGCTGTCAAACAGCCTACAATGCACAGAAACAGTGTACCCCACCAGCAAGAAAGAATTACCCTGCCCTAAGTGTCTGTAGTGCAGCAGTTGAGAAACCCAAGCCTAGGGTAGGTGTTCCTATGGTTTTAAACGCATGGAGTCACGGTGGGAGATGAATGAAAGACTGCTGTTCTCCAGAATTTGATTCACTAGACCTGGAGTGGGCCCCAGACTGCGTTTCTAACGAGTTCACACAGGTGATGCTGCCCTTGGGCCACACTGAAAGCCAAGCGCTGCACCTTTAAAAATGTTAAGTTGAAAGTAGTTGAATTAGTTGGGATATAATGGTAATATTGAAGTTATTATACATTGACTGGTTAGAGTATACCAGTGTTGCTAGGCGTGCACAATAGGTACACAAATACCATTTCGCAGATAAGGAAAATAAGGGCTGGAAAGGTTAAATTTCCCCCCAAATTTCCTAAAGGGTAAGTAAGTCTCTATTCCAAATATGACGCCAGCACGCGAGTTCTTAAGCACCACGGTTATTGCTTGAGGCGGTTCTAAAATTCCAGATCCTTCCCCCTCCTTTGAAGCCCGCGGCTCGAGCAAGGACCGAGCAGCTCCAGGTGCCCATGGGCACAGGACATTCCTTGAGGGCGGTTTCGGGCCAGGGCGGAAGGGGCGGGGCTCAGGCAGCGGAAGGGGTGGGCTTAACTTGGCCGGAAGTCCGTAGAAGGTGGATGTGTTGGGGAAGGGACTGTAGCAGGGGTCTCGGTGGGTCCCGGTGGGTCCCGGTGGGTCCCGGTCTACCCTTTCCTCCACCCTAGCTCGGACCACAAGCCCAGCCTATCTCGAGGAGAGGCGGCGGCGGCGGCGAGTCTCTCCTTGCCGCCATGCACGACGCTTTCGAGCCGGTACCGATCCTAGAGAAGCTGCCTCTGCAGATCGACTGCCTGGCTGCCTGGGGTGAGCCGAGCGTCCCGGGGCCGAGGCCGGGTCAGCTCGAGAGCGGCGCGGACCTTTCGCGAGGCTGGGCTGGAGAAATGGACCGGCGTCTGGCTATGTGTGGGCCCCGGTAGGATGCTGCCCGAGAGAGGTCCGGCCTGAGGGAAGGCAGGGGTGATCGCCGGCTGTTGGCAGCGATGATCGTGGGGCTGTTTGGGTGATCCCTGAGGGCCTAGTCTTTTAGGGACGTCCCACCTGCTCTGTGCAGTTGGAAGTTAAAGTCTGTTAATGCGCTCTCTTTGGCCCTTTTGTAATACCAGGAAGTCATCAGTGTTAGAGGGGCTTTAAAGCGGTGGGAAGGCAGCCTGCCAGGGGCTTGAACTTGTCAGGCGTTGGTGTTATTTTCTAGGTGAAAGGTGGTTTATTGAGGATGGAACAAATTAACACCATATGCTTCCCTTAGTGTGCACTCATAATTGATTTCTTTGCTGTAAGTAGCTCATATAGTTACTCTCCTAATCCAGCCAAGTGTTTGTCTAACATCCAAAGTGCCCAAGTTACCTAACTGTATGTGGAAGACTGTCCTGAATCCTTACCCATATAACCTTGTATAATCCTCTTGGAATTGACTAGTGCAGAAAGCAGGGTCAGGTATCTCTTGTGTGTTCTGGAGTACAAAATGAAGATTTCAGGGGTTTAAGCAAACCTTGGCTCTCAGCTACAAACTGTGTGCCTGTTCATGGGTGGTTGTGTCCAATAACAGTACCCAGAGAGCAAATAGAAATAATTTGAGGCTTTCCTGTTAATGTCCAGGTCCTGGACAACAAGGGCCATAAAAAGATAGCTTAGAATCCTTAATCACATCCTATACCGAACCAGGTACCCATTACAGAATCTCGAAATCTGTGACAGCAGCCCCATGGAACCTTGATGGCCAGCATCCTTTGCTTTATCCATTGACAGTAACCTGTCATCCTTACAGAGTTCTTCCTAGCCCCTTGAATAGGATTCCTTCACTACAGATCTTCATGTTAATGTGTGTCCTCCTCCACTAGTAGCCCTGGGCTGCTCTAAAAATCACACCTCCACAGGAAGCTGTTGTAGTCCTTTGGATTAGGGAGAGAATTTTATTTCCTTCACACACATCAAGGAAACCTCCATTTTCTGGAGGAAAAATTAGTAGAGGAGGGGAAAAAAGAAATTAACAAAATGAAAAACCTGAGACAATGCATGGAAGAATTCATTCCTCTGTTGCTTCATCAAATATGTATTAGGTGCCTACATGGACCATTGTCTGCCAGGGATAAGAAAGAATACAAAGATGGGTAAGAAACAGAGCCTTGTGTACAATAAGCCAGACTTGGATAGATCCCTTGTTCTCCCTACTATGTGGGATCTAAAAAAGATGATAAGGCAGAGGAGAGATTATTACTAGACAAGAGGAAGCGAAGTAGGGCAGTGGAGGGAGTGTAAGAGCAGGGAATGGGGGCATGACTCTGATCAAAATACATTATAAATGTGGAACCACCACCCACATGTGAATTGGCTGGGGGGAAAGTGGGGCAAGGGGAGGAGTGGATGGAAAGTGATTAAAGTATTTTATGTACAATATGAAACCCATCAATCTGTATTACCAGTATGCACTTAAAAAAATACAGGCGGTGGGGGGAAACAGTGCTCCTTGAACAGAGTAGGGAACAAAAACATGTGAAAATATTATAATAAAAAATAAATGATACTAGAGACATATGCCACCTATTATTGCAACGTGCAGGGGGGTACCCAGCTCAGCCTAAGTTACATGCTTCTGAGAAGGATGGATGTAGCTGCTTACCACACTTAGTTTGTCAGAATCTTTGACTCTAGTGTCCTGTAGGACTGTGTATCTCTTAGACTGTCTCACTAGCCCCACTTTGTCACATTAGAGATTCCTTGTTCCTGTGCTTTTATAAAGGAACATGGTCTTGAACTGCTACGTAACTTTTGGCCTGCCTTCCTCACTCACCAAACAGGAATACCTGTGCTAGATTGCTGTGGCAGATATTGGCTCTTTCCTCCTGCCTCAGAACTACTTTATTTTCAAACTTCAGCAAGAATTATTGCAATTTCTAGTCATTACCCCTGCAGGAGTCTTAGCACGTAGAGCCAAAATTTGAACTAGAAGGTTTTGGTGACACCATAATCCATCTCCTGGGAAATGGAAATGAGGAAGACACCGGTGGTTTCTGCCTCTACTTCAGAGTTCTTTTTTGGCTTTTCATTTGAATGTTAGTAGCACGACCAGACCCATTCCACACATGCCTATCCTCCTGCACCCTACATCTCAACAAGTGGGATTTCTCTTTAGCTCTTTGGGTAAGGCCAAAAACCTTGGAATCATTCTCGGCTTCTTCCATTCTCTTTTATAATAAATATGTCTAGCCCATCAGTAAGTTTTGTGTGCTCTGCCTTCAGAACAAATCTAGAATCCAGTCATTTTGTTCTGTTTCCACTATTACTACTCTGATGAAGGGACCATCATATCTCATCTGAATTACTAAGTAGTCTTTTGATTGTCACCCTGTGTTTGTGTTTGTGTCTGTGCCATTTTCAGTTTTTTTATCTACATGGAGATGGAGTGAACCTTTGAAAACCTATTAGATCATACCTCTCTTCTGCTTAAAACCTTCCAGTTAGCATCACAATTAGAGTAAGTTCCAAGATCCTTACCATGGTTGGCAACACGCAACACGATCAAGCTGTGGTTACTTCCCTGACCTTATCTCCCGTGAACCTACCCCTTACTCCTTTTTAGTACCAGTCAGTCTTCCTTATTGTTCCATGAACAGGCAGAGCACATACTGTACCTACTCACTGTACCTGCTTAACTAATGAATAATGATATTAATAGCGATAACTTTCATTTTTTGAGTACTAATCTGTGAAATACATATATGAATAAATAAATTGATAAATGCAGCTTCTGCCATCCCAGGATCATTGAATCAGAATCTCTAGGTGTAGGGCTCAGGAATTTGCTTTTTTTTTTTAACTAGGCATTGTACTCAAGGCCTTCACACTGAGCTACATCTCCCAGCCCTTTTTGTTTTATCTTTGTGGCACTGGGGTTTGAACACACGGCCTCGTGCATGCTAGGCAAATGCTGTACTACTAACTACGTCGTGAGCCCTCTTTGATTTTTTGTTTCAAGACAAGGTCTTGCTAATTTGCCCAGGCAGGACTCAAACTTTAGATCTTCCCACTTCAGCCTCCCAAGTACTGTACAGGAATTTGCCTTTCTGATAAGTCCAGATGATTCTGATATAGCTAGTCGAGGGTGCTTCCTTTAACAACCTCTGTTCCTTGTCACATGACCTGAAGAAGGAAGGTGACCACTACTACCTTATTCGCTGTTGAGTTCTGTGTCATGGCCAGCAATGGAATTATTACATGAAGTTGGGCTATACTGCGCTGTTGAACAGCACTTCATTAGGGTAATTATGAGCAAGAGCATCCAGCTCTATTTCCTAGGAGGGACCAAGTCCAGCTTGAGGCCCATCATTAGGCCATCAGAAGTTCCCTAGGGCTGACTGCCTGGTTTACGTGTGTGCTACCTGTTTATGTAACATGTCCCACTTTCTGGTGTGCTGTATGGGGGCTCAGAAGGCTGCCTTTCCCATGCTGTGCCTGTGCCATGGGCTTGGTCTCAGTATTGTGTCCTCTGCCACTTGATCCCCCACTGACTTCTGTAACCAAATCAGACCCCATCAGAATCCCTTGCCATTAGCACAGCTGGATGGTGCCCTGCTTGTCGTGAGGAGTTTGGGGGTGAGGAATGAGTATGTGTGTAGTGTCTTTACTATTTAAAAGAAAGGCATTATAAATACTTTGCATGTATGATAAATATCTTTTCCTCAACACATACAAAAGTTAATTTTTTTTTAAATTTCAGTATATATAATCTGTCCAATTCTCTTTTATGGTCAGTCAAATAGACATTTGATAAGCTTTATCTATTGACAAATAAGCATTTCAGTGAAAATGGGAAATAGACTTGAATGTCATATGAGGAGTTTTCCAAAGTATTGTTATTTGGTACAAGAGTGTATTGGATAATAGTACAAACAGATGATATTTATTGAGCATGCTTCGTCTTCCAGGGAATGCAAAGCACATACCATGTTGCTTCACTAACCCTCACAACCATACTGTGAAGTAGGGTTTATTTTGTTTTGTTTTGTACTGCTGGGAATTGAACCTAGGCCTTTGCACTAAACTACATTGTTAGCTCTTAATTTTCTATTTTGAGACATGGTTTTGTTAAATTGCAAAATTGTTCTGGGCGGGGCTCAAATTTGGATTCTCTGATCTAGGCTTCCAGAGTGCTGGGGTTACAGATGTGTGCCACCATGCCCGACCTTTTTTTCCCCCTTTGGGTTCTCTTGGGTTAGAGTTAGACCCAGGAGAAGAATGGGTTACTCTTAAACTTTTGGAGATCTGCCAGACTTTTCCAAAGCAGCTGTACCATTGTATATTCCTGTTAGCAGTGTGTGATGGTTCTGATTTCTTCACTTTCTTGTCAACACTTAGCTACACCATCCTTGAGATTATAAACTCTGTAAGGTTAGTACACTGTGACACTTATTTCCCCTGATATAAATCATTAAAACTTCAAAAGATGCCTCTTAGATATTATTTCTGAGATTGGATACCCAGTTTCATGTTCATACTATCTATATTATGATTTTATAAATGTCTATCACGTTTTTTTAACTAACTAAAAACATACTTGTCAAAATAAAAATCACCCACTCCCTTACTGGGGATTGAACCCAGGGTCTTTGCATTGAGCTACATCCCCAGCCCTTAATTTTTTTTTTAGATAGGGGCTCACTAAGTTAAGTTGCCCAGTCTGGGGTCCAACTTGGAATCTGCCTTCCTTAGTTCTCAAATCCTGGGATTACTGGTGTGTGGCACCACACCCAGCAAAAATATATTTTAATAAGAAATAAATATAATAAATGCTGAGCTCTTACCAAAGAAAGAAAGGAAGAAAGAAAAAAAGAAAGATAATTAATACTGAGCTCCTGTCAGAGAAAGCAGGAGGGAGGGAGGGAGGGAGGGAAGAGGGAATGAAAGAAAGAAGGAAGGAAAAAAATATTTATAATTTAATAAAAGTGAAAAGTCCTTATCTCTTTTTGGTCAGTTTAATTTTTTTTTCTTTTTTTTTTGAGACAAGGTCTCCGTATGTAGTTCAGGCTGGCTTTGAACTCACTGTGTAGCCCAAGCTGGTGTCAAACTCATGGCAATCCTCCTGCCTCAGCCTCCCAAGTGCTGGGATTACACATGTTCGATCATTTTAATTTTGAAACTGTGAAGCCAACGACATTTTATCCTCTTGTATCTCTAGCCTAGTAATTGTCCAATAAATTTTTTTTATAACTGGTTCATTTTTAGATTTTTTTAATGCTGGGAATCAAACTCAGGATCTTGTGCATGCTAGGCAAGCGCTTTACCACTAAATACATGGCAGCCCTTACTCAGACATTTCTTGAATATAAACATTCTCTAGCTTTTCAAGACTAGCTAAGGCAACTCATTTTCTTGATCAGTTGATTATCACAAGGCCCAGCTAAAGAAACAGACTTATTAAAACCTCTAAAATTGACCTTTCTCTTGGCATTTTTACTTTTCAGAAGAATGGCTTCTTGTTGGAACCAAACAAGGACATCTTCTTCTCTATAGGATTCGGAAGGATGTTGGTAAGTGGCAAACTTTCTAGAACAGAGAAAGAAATGGGAAGAAGTGGCTTATTGCATATTCAATTTTTAAAAAAAAGTTTTGCTAGATGACTAGTATACAACCATGAAATGATTCCTGGATCATTAAACAGCAGTTGGAGCACAGTTGGAAATGGGAAGAAATGTGGGAATCTTTAGGGTTTCAGTGTGTTTCATTCCCTAAACTGTATTCGTTACCCCGATCTGGTAGGATCGACGATCTTTCCTCTTCACTTCTTAAAGACTCACTACTAGTAATTAAAAAATAATACTGATGGGAATAAAATTCATATGTGAAATGTGTATGTTGTGGGAGGGAAAATTTAGGAAATACTGGTTTTGGAAGATCTTATTAACCTGTGGTGGGTAGACTGTGAAGAGAAGATGTGGGTTTGTGTCCAGCTTTACTTCCTGTCCTCATGACTGTGGGCAGGTCCTTTCCAGAGTCAGGTTTCTGTTCTGTAAACCGTCTTGTCTGTTTCACCAAGTCCTTGGGGGCAGATAAAATAGGCATGAAGGACTTTGAAAACTAATGTCTAATCCTGTATGTGATTTTTTTCAATAATAATGTAGAATAATAACTAAAGTATTTGAAGTTTTTTCTACTAAAGAGTATCCTTTAGCTGGGTGTAGTGGCATGTGCTTGTAATCCCACCACTATGGGAGGCTGAGGCAGAAGAATTACAAGTTTGAGCCCAGCCTCAAATATAGCAAGACCCTGTCTTTTTTTTTTTTTTTTTTTTCGGAAGAGGGTGCTGGGGATCAAACTCAGGGCCTTGTACTTGCTAGGCAAGTGCTTTACCACTGAGCTAAATCCTCATCCCAAACCAGTCTTTTTTATTTTATTTTATTTTATTTTATAAATTTATTTATTTTCAGGGGTGTGCCAGGGACTGAACTCAGGGCCTTATGCTTGCTAGGCAAGTGCTCTACCACTTGAGTTAAATCCCCAATCTCTATTTTGTTTCTGAATTTGTCAGTTTTACTTTAGTCAGCAAACCTGTTTGTAAAAGGTTTAAATAGTAAATATTTTAGGCTTTGTGGGCCATATGAGCCCTGTCATGACTGTTCTACTCTGCCATTGGAGCATGAGCAAAACCATAAACCATTTGTAAATGAGAGGCATGGCTGTGTTCCAATAAAATTTTATTTACAAAAACATACAGAGGGCTCAGTTTGGCCCATGGGCAGTGCTTGCTGATGCTTGCTTTAAATTTTTATTTCTCAGAGCCAGATTATTTGCATTTGTGACATATACCTGGTCATTAATTTTAAAATTAAGCTAAAGGGGTTGGGGATGTAGTTCAACAGTATTGTACTCATCTAGTGTGCACAAAGTTCATTCCCAGCTCAGCCAAAAAAAAAAAAAAAAGCTTGCCTTGGTTTTATTCAGATCCAACAACTGTTTTTGTTTTGCTTTGTTTTGAGCTCAGATATAAATGATGAGAACTGAACACTAACCCATAATTGCTTTGCAGCATATACTCAAACTGGTTAATGTTAGTGTTAGCCTGACTTCATAACCTGGTCTAAAGGATGGGCCATGTCCTGCCTTGTGATCAGTTGGCCATTTCATGGCCTTTGACAAGTTACTTCATCTTCTTGGGCCTCAGTTTTTCCATAGGTAACTGGAATGGCATCACTAACCTCCCTCAAGCACTTAAGAAATCAAACTATAATTCGAACCTTTGAGAAGCTTCAATTCTTCCTGTATCTGTGGAGAACAGTTTCTCTGAGACCTGCCTCTGGGCTGGTATGGGGCAGAAATAGACCTGAGCATCTTTGAATCAGTCCTGAAACCAGTTTGGTTTCTAGGTTTGAGATATTAAAATCTAGGCTGTCTTTCCAAGAAAGGAAGGAGGTAATACAGTGTCAGGAAAAGACCAGGGTTAGAGGGCCTGTGTTTCGACGTGATCGACACCATCTCTCTTGAGCTAAAAAAAAGTCTCTAGGCTTCTTTCCACTCTAATCTTGGACAGAGGGGTTAGATTAGTTCATGCTAAGGCCCTAGTCATGCTACATTTTATTTCTGTGTTATTGTTTCCTCACAGCAGCACTTCTCACAATACTGTCTTTAGATATGGCTGTAATCCCAGTGCTTAGGAGGCTGAGGCAGGAGGATTGCAAGTTCAAGGCCACATAGTGAGTTCAAGGCCAGCCTGGACTACACGGAGAGACCCTATCTCAAACAGAACAAAACAGAACAAAACGACTCAAAAAATAATGTTCTTGGTAAACAGTAAGTCTGCATAACTCAGTAAACCAATATTTTCCATATGACCAAGACTTGAGACGTGAGTAAAAGAGCGAAGAGTTTTAATATAACAGAATATGAACGGTTCCTTGATAGGTTTGAGATTGATTCTACATTATAAGAAACTTCATAAAAAAAAATTAAAAAAAGAAACTTCATTTGCCAAATTTTTGTATGGTATCAAAGAAGATCCATAATTTTATGAAAAACCTATTAAAATATTTCTCCCTTTTCCAACTCTATACCCATGTGAGGAAAGATTTTTGTCAAATATTTCAACTAAAACTATTTGTCAAAATACATTAAGGGGTTAGGGATTTAGCTCAGTGGTAGAGCGCTTGCCTAGCAAGCACAAGGCCCTGAGTTTGATCCCTAGCACCGCCCCCCCTATAAAAATTAAATACAGGGACATGGGTGTAGCTCAGTTGTAGAGTGTTTGCCTAGCTTTTGCAAAGCCTGAGGTTTGATCTCTAGCAGCACAGACACAAAAAACAAAAGCAACAGGTTAAATGCAGGAGTAGCCAGGCATGGTGGCACTTGCCTGTAATCTCAGCACTGGGGAGGGTGAGGCAGGAGGATCACGAGTCCAAGGCTGCCTGGGCTACATAGTGAATTAAAGGCCAGCCTGAACTACATAGGAAGACCTCGCCTCCAAAAGTAAGTAAGTAAGTAATTAATTAATTAGTAAATAAATGAAATGTAGAAGTAGAGTCCAGCTGTTTTCTTTCAAGCCAGAAATTAAAGGGGTTTACAAAAATGTAAAACAGTACTTTTTTTATTTTTGCTTTTTGGAAAAATAGTTATCTTTCATGAAACTATGTTATTTATACTAACATGGAATGAATTTACTACTGTTATTTTGAGTTAATGAGTTAGTAAGTATAGATTTTAAATATAATGAGTTAGTAGGTACATATTTTAAATATTTCTCTAATTTCTAATATGATAAGAATTTGTAGTTAGCCCACATGAAAGGTCTTTGGGGTCCTCAGTAATTTTTAAGATTAATTATTAAGGGACTCTGATACCAAAAATTCAAGAATCTCTGACCTGGAGAAGTCTGCTTATAAAAAGAATTGTTGAATTCTTTTTACAGAACTCAGGCCCTTTACAAATACTTTACAAAGAACTTCTTCTCAAGCAGAATTGTTTTTTTCTTATAAAATGTGGTGGCAGATTATTGTGTTCCCAACTATAAGGCCCCATCTTCCTCTCTTCTGCTGAGGGACACTCAAAAAGAAGACTGGCATGGGCCATGTCTTGTGGCAGCCTCAGAGTGCCCACCCCTTCCAGGGCCTGCATGTGGCAGGCTCAGGCTGTGGGGCAGTGGGGGCAGCTGTAGGAGTGCCCGCTGGCTGGTCGGAGGGGCACAGCAAGCTGTGGCTCTGGGGCAGCCCCAGGTATACTTCCAGGCTCATCTTGCAACAGCTGCTTCCTAAGTGCTTGACCCACCAGGCCCCTCAGATATGAACCAGGAATAATAACCTACTTGGGGGTTATGGGAGGTTACAGAAAACATATGTATCATTTTTTTCAAACCCAGAACCTGGTATCTAGTTGTTAATTAGTGATAGCTATTGTTAATGTGATAATTACTATTTTATTTGATGTTTTGGTGACTTCTGAGGCTGAATATTTTTGTCATCCTCAGCAGAGCTGAATTGACATGTTTTTCTGGCTTGTAACTTTTGTCCCCTTTTTTGCGACAGTGCCCACAGATGTAGCATCGCCTGAAAGCGGCAGTAAGTGTAGATGACTAAACAGTCTAGCTCTGGAGGTGGCGTTAAGTGTTTGCTCTGTCCCCGGGATCTAAGACATAGGGCAGCTGCTGGGAATTCACTGATTTAGAGGGCAGGGTGCTTTGAGCTGGGTTTCCTCTCTTGGGCTCTTGTATTTGACTGACTTCTCACATTCTTTCTTGTGAAGCACTTGGCCAAGGTACTTACCTTGTAGGGTAAGATCTTCAGACTTACAAGTACCTTGCAGCCTCAGTAAACTTTTAAGATTCTTTCTGCCAATGCCAAAGGTGCATGAAACCCTCTGTCCTAAACTTGGAGTTGAAAGCATTATTACTTGCTTAGTAAAGATAGCTGGCTATTTTAAATCTCTGATTTTAGTCTTTTAGAAATTTTTGAAGATTTGTGTAGAACAGTATGAGTAGTATTTTTGTTGTGTTTGCTTTTATATATGTGTATATTTATATATATCCCTGTATTTAGAGATTTGCATCTCTATTTCTTTTTCATAGGTTGCAACAGATTTGAAGTAACTCTAGAGAAATCCAATAAGAATTTCTCCAAAAAGATTCAGCAGGTAAGGAGTGAGTATGAGACCCTGGTGTATTAGCCTGTCTTTTGTTAAGCTAATGAAATCCCTGATGCAGGCTACTTTGTAAAGAAAAGAGATTTTTCTGGCTCATGTTCTGGAGGTTCAAGGGCATCAGCACCAGCCCAGCTCTGATAAAGCCTCCTTGCCAGGAGCAAACAAAACAGGGAGAGATCATATTTCCAAACAGGCAGCCGGAGAATGTTCTTTTGTAACAACCCTCTATTGAGTCTAATGTAAGGGTTCCTTGAGAACTACTTTAGTCGCTTTTGAGGGTCCACCTCTAATGAGCTAAGCACCTCCTCCAGGCCCCACCTCTTAACATCACCATGCTGGAGACCAAGCTTCCAACACGTGACCAAAACGTGACATAATCCATCATATCCAAGCCATGATACCCAACGAGCTAGAACTTTGATGTTATTTATTAACTCTTTGAATCCTCTGCTCTCTGTCCTTCTAGTCATGCAGGATCCTCTGCCTATATAGATCATGTGCCTAAACCCTCTTTTGTAACAGAAATTGTGGTTACAGAGAAAAATGAGAAAAAAGAGAAAAAAGAGAAAAATGAGTCAGATCCCTGTAACTTATTAGGCTCTATAGTACCTTTTTAGCACTGTTGTTAAATAAACATTTGCTAAACCTTGTCCAAAATGTTAAATTTTGTCTAATTTGTTATTTTCTAGATCCACGTGGTTTCCCAGTTTAAGATTCTGGTCAGCTTGTTAGGTAAGAAAAAGGGTTGCATTTGTATTTCTGGCACCATAAGACAAAGACTGACCTAACTAGCCATATCATGGTTACTCTGATAATGAATCAGTGTGTTCCAAAGCAGATAAAGCCCATGGGTAATAAAGGCAGCATCTGCCATAAACATGAACACTGTTCTGCAAGGATTTGCACATCATTCATTTAATAATCAAGTAATGCATTTATTCAAGTGTGCTCTGTCCAAAGCCTGAACTAGACACTGGCCAAGTTTAATGAGACCTTGTTTCTATCTTTGATATTTCTATTCAGAATATGAAGATTGAAATAACAGAAAGTAATAATAGTACAAAGTAGTAAGTGACAGTGGAAATTTATGAAAAGTGCTGTGGGGCCACATATGGTGCTGCAGGTCTATAATTGCAGCCACTTGGGAGGCTGAGGCAGAAGAAATACAAGGTGAGACCAGTCTGTGTGACCTAAGCCTAGCAAAATCCTGTCCTAATAATGGGAGAGACTGGATTGTTTAGTGGATTATTAGGATTCCACAGGAAGAGAGATAGGCAGAGCATTACAGGCAGAAGGAACAACTCGAGCAAGGCCCTGCAACGTGGATACACAGCAGATGGTTCATCGTGGCTGAGTTTAGGGTGTGACAGTGACAAGCCATGAGGTGAGAGGCAGATGGGGCCAGACTGTTCAGGGGTATGTGTGAGAAGCCACAGTTTCATAGAAGGCAGCCAGTAAGGCCTTTTCTTGACAAGCAGAGGACTAGAAACCTGCCTCACACTCTGCACTGTTCAGCCCAGAGCCCAAATAGTAGAGTCATTGTACACGTAGTTTCCATGGCTAAGGATGCACATTTAAGGCAACTGAAGCTTCATGACTGAAACTAGATAGGAGGTCAGGGTGGAATCACCGTTGTCCCTCTGATCCACAGTTTCCTTCCTGAGGCTTTGATTACACGTGCTCAGCCTTGGGCTTGAAAGAAGGGCAGCCAAGAAGTGCAGGAAGATACTTTGAGAGACAGATACCACATTCACATAAGCTTTTTATTATAGTGTAGTTGTTCAATTTTATTACTAGTTACTATTTTTCATCTCTTACTGTGTCTAATTTATAACTTTATCACAGGTAGTATGTATAGGAAAAACATAGCATAAATGCAGGGTTCAGTACTATTCCAACTCAGGCATCCTCTTGGGGGTCTTGAAACAGTAGTCTAAGAGGAGACTGCTAGGGGTTGGAGATTTGCTCAGTGGTAGAGCACTTGCCTGGCAAGCACAAGGCCCTGAGTTCAATCCCCAGTACACACACACACACACACACACACACACACACACACACACACACACACTCTCTCTCTCTCTCTCTCTCTCTCTCTCTCTCTCTCTCTCTCTCTCTCTCGGAGACTGCTGTATTATATTGCTAGTTTTGCTTAAACAAAATCCTTGCCATGATTTTATAGAAAATCTACAGAGGATTTCCTTTTTTGAATGCAAATTGTTTTGAAAACTATTTGTTGTACAACTACTGCATCACAGATTTCCAGGCTAGAGAAGGGCAAGGTATAGAGTGCTTTGGGAGTGAAAGAGCTCTTCTATCAAGTCAGCCCAGATTTTTAAGGAACAAAAGATGCAAGTTGAGAAGACCAGGTGGCCTCTGAAACATACTGGGCTGGTAACATCCCAGAATGAGTCTTCACCCAGCATCTGCCATTTGGTGGTTGTGGGTGTTACACAGTTTCCTTTTTTGTCTTAAATGTGGCTGTACTACAGAAGGGCAGGCATTTATGGTGACATCTTGCCTCCTTCCAAATAGAAAACAACATTTATGTGCATGATCTGTTGACATTTCAACAAATCACTACAGTCTCAAAGGCAAAGGGAGCATCACTGTTCACATGCGACCTTCACGTGAGTACATGCAGGCTGAGCCTGGCCTTTGCACTTGTGCAGTGCACTCTTCCCTGCCTAACACCATTCTGGGAGAAAGTGGCACTGGTGAGCCCAGGCCAGCTGGCTCCAAAGAGAGTGTGAGGGTTGGGATCATCATGGAGAGATTTCCCCCATGGTGTGCGGTGTGAGGTTGGGATGTTTGCGTTCCCTGTGCATTCTTACTAGCCTGATGTCTGTATGTAATAAGCACTCATTCAACCCTCATAAAAGCCCTTGTCATGAACAAATTATTAGTGGGAAAGCAAGAATGTGACCATATCATGAATATAATTATTCACAACATTAAATTGACTTGTTCTAAGCAGATCACTGAGGTCTTTGTCCTAGGGGGTCTTCATTGTTCAAAAATGATATCTCCTTATTTTTGCTTATTCATCATCCTTAGATTCTTCAAAATCTGCCTCATCCCCCCACTCAACCATGATCTCTTTAACATGTATGGTCTACTATGGCGCCATGTTGTTTTATGCTTAGGATTTTCTTTTCCCAATTCATTTAAAGGGCTAAAAGTGAGCCCAGAGTCACTGGCACACGCTGGTCCTTGACTCACCCCTGAAAGTCCCAAGCAAGAGACAGTTAAGCAAAAAGGAGGAAGCGGTCATGTAGGGAAGGCCTGCCCTGGGATTTTCCTCTGAGCTGTAAATGTCCACGTGCTGCGGGGATCTCAGGCTGGCAGGACTTGGAGATGAAGAGTTCTGAGTTTCTGAGGACATCTAGGAGGATGATGTTGTTCTCCCCAGCTTTGCCAGCAGCTTAACTTTATGCTATAGGGGATTTTCAGCATCATAGCTGCTTCAGGGTAGCAAATCTCTGATGTAGTTGTCACCCAGTTACAGAGCCATCCTACATGCATCTTCATTTGCTCTGGATGTCTCTTTCCAGCACACCGAGACTGGCGAGGAGGTGTTGCGGATGTGTGTGGCAGTAAAAAAGAAACTGCAGCTCTATTTCTGGAAGGACAGGGAATTTCATGAATTGCAGGTGAAGTCCACTGTTAACGGGTCCCTGGGTTGGGCGGGAGTGGCTGCTGTGGACAGCTTATAGCTTGAAAGACTTCCTGTTTGGTTCTAGAGGAGTTTGGGACCCTCCGTTTACAGCCTTCCCACCAAAATACTGTGGTATAAAGTAGTTGAGAACTTGTTTATGCCCACTTGTGATCTAATTCTATAGCATTTCTATGGATTGGTTCATTTCAAAGTGGGCTTCAGTGTCTCTAAGTGTGCTTTCCCCCATCCCTGGGTGACTTCTGATTTTACCAGGCATGGTTTCCTGGCAGTGTGCTAGGAGAAGTGTGTCCAGGTGAGGGTGAGGGTTATTTTGCAGAATGCAAGTGAAATAACAGGTCATGAGTTTTGTTTTGTTTTTCTTTTCTTCTTCCTTTCAACGTCTTTTCAACTGTGTTCCTGCTCTTTTTTTCAGGGGGACTTTAGTGTACCAGATGTGCCCAAGTCTATGGCCTGGTGTGAAAATTCTATCTGTGTGGGTTTCAAGAGAGACTACTACCTAATAAGGGTAAACCTTATGATTCTTCAAATATCATCACTTTTCCCTGGGAAAGATGATCATGTATTTCTGAACTGCAAGTCAGGAGACCACTTTAATTAGAGCTTTTGGCATATCTGGGTTTTTGTTTGTATGTTTATTTTTTGTACTGTTCGAATTTTCCACAAATAAGATGTCTGAGTAATTTCAGCCAAGCAGTGTCAGCTCTCAGCTCTCTACATGATGATTATTCACAGCATGTATCTAATTATTAGACCACCTCCTCCAACAGGCTCCACCTCCTACCAGGAGACTCAGCTCTGAGGTCATCAGTAGACGCATCTGTTGATGGATGTGACTAGAGCTCTCATGGTCCATCCACTTTCCCAAAGCACCACCTATGGACACATAAGCTCTTAGGCGATGTTTTAAATCTAAACTCTATAAATAATTTCATATTATACACATTGTTTTATCACCGGCTTTTTCTCTTAACCTAAATGGTAAAGATCTACAACATTGTTTTTTTTCCTCCAGTATGTGTACTCCATGTAGAAAACGGTAAACCATTCATTTCATAGAATAATCTAAATCCCTTAACTTTACACCCTTCTATTGATCCAAACTTGGTAATTCTAGAAGCCTAGAAGCCTTTCTTCCTACTCTCCACTGTGTGAACTCTTCATTGTTTATTGATATATTTGTTCCATGGTTTATTTCAGGAACATCCTAATTCTATCAGTGTTGGGGTTGCAAACCCCTGGAGGAATCACAACTGTGCAGCCTCATAGTAACAAGGCATGCGAGTGGAGAGGGGTCTGTGAGGAGGCTACTGAGAAGTTGTTCCCCTCAGGGGGACCGAGGCTCTCCATCCTCTGACATTTTTGTTCCTGTGTATGCTGGGCAGGTGCTCCACCACTGAGCTACATCGCCAGCCTCCTTCACCTTCCTAAGAGTACAGCATTCTGAGAATAGGAAATTTTGCTTTAAAAATTACTGGGGTTGGGGATTTAGCTCAGTGGTATAGTGCTAGCCTAGCAACCACGAGGCCCTGAGTTTGATCCCCAGCAAAGTGCCCCCCAAAAAAGAAAAATAAATAAATAAAACTTACTTATTGACATACAGTAAAATTCATTCTTTGTGTTATACAACTCCAAGTTCTAACCAGTGCCTGGACTTGTATAACTAATACTGCAATCAAAGCTCATGACTGCCCCATCACCCCACAGATTGGCTCACACTGCCCCTTTGAAGTCAGCCCCTTGTTTGCCCAGCCCCCAGAACTTTGGTAACCACTCATCCATTCTTTATCTTCTAAGCGTTCTTTTCCAGAATGCCATGTAAATAGAATTATACATTATATAGCCTTTTGCATCTGGCTGGTTTCACTTAGCATAATACATTTTACATTCACCTGTACTGTGTATGACAATAGCTCTTTTTGAATGGCTGAGTAGTGTTCTGTTTTATGAATATACCAGAGTTTGTTATCCATTCATCAGTTGAAGATGAGCTTGTTTCTAATCTTTAGCAGTTGCAGTGAAGCTGCTGTAAACATTTGTGTTCAGGTTCTTGTATAAATGAATGTTCATTTCACTTGGGTAAATGCCTAGAGGTGGGTTGCTGGGTCATACGATAAGTTCATGTTTAACTTCACGAGCAACCAGCCATGCCCACCAGCAGTGTATGGCAGCTCCAAGTGCCCCACACTCCCCAGCCCTGGCATTGTCTATGACTGTGGTGGACGCTTTTCTCTGTGTTAGAGCACTGCTCTCATGCTGTTGTAAAGATTGTCAGAACAAACAGTGTGATGCATGTGTCAAGCTAGGAATGTTATTGGCCTCCCTAGGTGTGGGGTTTTGTCTGGACATTTCCAGAATGTTCATGCTTCTGGCCAGGGAAAGCGGGGTGACTCACTCTGTGCCTTCCTATAGGTGGATGGAAAGGGCTCGATCAAAGAGCTTTTTCCAACAGGAAAACAGCTGGAGCCCTTAGTCGCACCTCTGGCAGATGGAAAAGTGGCTGTGGGTCAGGACGATCTCACCGTGGTGCTCAATGAAGAGGGGATCTGCACACAGAAATGTGCCCTGAACTGGACAGACATCCCGGTGGCCATGGGTGAGGCCGGCAGTCCCTGCCATTCCCCTTGGGGCTGGGGCTGTGCCTTATCCCTGTGGAGGGGGGTGCCATCTGTAGCTCTAGCAGATTGCTTCGAGTTGTGTCGTTTACTCTCAGTTCCTTTCACAGAAGTAGATGGTGTTTCAGGACCTTTAAAATCAAGACAATCTAGTCCTTACATGAAGCTGAGTTTTGCCCTAGAGGGGAAAATGTAAATAGAAATGCACATTTCAGGAAGTGCTTGTTTAGTGCTATTTTTACTTCTTAGCTCCTTTTCTTCCACCTTCTTTTTAATGGTTTTATTGTGTCATCTGCCAAGTAGTCTACATTTGGAAATTAGTGGAAATTCTTTATTCCTATAATATATGCATTCCTATAATATATTATTCCTATTATATATGCATATTGGAGAACTTTTGATATTGTGCTTATTGTTGCCTTTGTTTTTGTAACTTAGGCACACAGACTACAGTTAGCAAACAGTCTCTGTCCAGGATATCAGGTGTTTATACCGCTCTGCCTGCCTTGGGTGCCGTGTCTCTCAGGTGCCATTGCCCAGGAGCATCTGCCCACTTCTTTTTCTTTTGTTTGTTTGTTTGTTTGTTTGTTTGAGACAGGGTCTTGCTATGTAGTTCAGGCTGACCTTGAACTCACCATGTAGTCCAGGCTGGCCTCAAATTCGTGGTGGTCCTCCTGCCTCAGCCTCCCAAGTGCTGGGATTACAGATATGCACCACCATGCCCAAATTCAGCACCTGCCCATCTTCACAGCACTTCCTTGGCATCCAGAAGTGTGAGCACTGTTAACTAGTTCCTGCTGTGGAGTGGGGCACACAAACCTACCTTGGCTCTCAAAGGACTCTAGCTTGAGAAATAGCGAATATATCTCAGATAAAGAGAGAGAATGAGGCCCTGCCTAAGGTGTTCATTTGGATGCATTAAACTTCAGTATTTCCCAGAGAGGGAAGTTCCTCGTTTAGTGAGGAAGAAGTTTCACTGCATAGGCAAGACTGCACTGGGACAGGTAGGGAGCATGGAATCCTGCTTGAAGGAAAATTCCCTTACATGCGAGGCAGGAAGAATAGTTTGAAAAGTGAGTGAAAGTGCAGAAGCTGTGTTGGTCTGTGGGAGGCCACTGCTGGGACTGAGCTGCTGAAGAGCCGACTGCAGGACAGAGGAGCAGCGTGGGGCCACCTGTTAGAGGCCTGGGAATGGGCCCGAGAGCCAGTGGGTTGCTCCGTGGTAGCGGTCTTGACAAAAGCACTGTGCTCTGGCAGTGGTTAGAGCACGTAGACGAGATGAAGGTAAATCAGAAGGACGGTATTGTAGAAGGCCCAGGACTGTGTGGTGACAAGGTTGGGAGGCTGGGAGCTTCCCGAAGTTCCAGGGAGCCTGGCTTCTCTTCAGGCGAGGCACCGTGGCAGATGAGACCAAGATGCGTGAAGTGGTGTTTGAAATGTGTTTCTAACTCCGCATCATGAGAGCTCCTGTTTTAACACCTTTGCTGGTGCCCCAGCGCCTTCCACAAGGCTTTGCAAAACACATGTCTGGGCTGCATCTTGTCTTGCCTCTGTGAAGTCCTGGGGGTCCCCAGTGTGGTCAGTCACTTCTCCGGGCCTCCCCTGGCCCTGTCCCTGAGGCGTCACTGTCCTGACACTCTGTCACACTGGTAGCACACAAGTGTCATCTCCTCCATCTCGTAGGCACTCTGTGAGGTCTGTACTCCATCCAGATCCTCTGTGAGTCCTTACCTCACAACACAGTGCCTGAAACTCAGTGCCGCTGTGCTGCAGAACGAATGAGTAATTACCCCTGTCAGCCACTAGTCGTGTGTCTGCTGTGCAGCAGCTGCTCTGTGACAAGTTGTGAGTCATAATATCTAAATCATCTCTGTCATTAAGGAGCAGGAAGACTGAGCAAACCCCAAGACGGTGTCTGCTACAGATTTTCTTTAAAAATTAAATGAAGACCTTATATAAGTGGGCCAAGTTTAAAGAGAATGAAGGAATTTTGCATATTTATATAAGTTAACATTAAAGAAAAGTGTACTAACTTTTCAAAATGAGGCCAGCATGAAAAGAGACAAAAAATCAATATGAAACAACATGCCTTTGAATTTTCTTTTAGTTTTTGGTAAGATGAAAAATACCATCATAATAATAGCAAGAGCCTTAAAAATGATGGAAATGTGATATAGACCTCAAGTTATTAATCTTTTTAGTTCCCTTTTCGCTTGACAGCTTACGGTATTATTCATTCAGAGTACAAATTACAAATATAATAGGAACAAATTTTTATCAGAAAATAGATAATTAGAAATAAAAATTCATAGCAAGTGAGACACACCAAGAAACTGTTCTTGCAAACACAGTATATTCTTGGATGTTAAATTTCTGTGTGATTGTGCCATCTAGTGGTTTGCTTTTCACTAACTTTTTACATTAAAACTTTTTAATATGGTGAAAAACATATTAACAAAATGGATCGTCCTAACCATTTTAAGTGCAGTAGTGTTAAGTATATTTTTTATATTGTTGTGCAACCAATTTTCTGACCTTTTTCATCTTGCATAACAGAAGCTCTTATATATAAACAACCATCTCTGACAACCACTGTCCTGCTTTCCATTTCTATGAATTTGACTCGTCTAGATACCTTGTAGAAGTGTCATCATACAGTATCTGTCTTTCTATGTGACTTGGTTCATCTCACTTAGCATCATGTCCTGAAGGTTTGTGTAAGGTTGTATCATCTGACAGACTTTCCTTCCTTTTCAAGGCCGAATACTATTCCGTTCATGTATGTATCACATTTTGTTTATCCATTCATCTATCTATGTATACTTGGTTTACATTTACCTTTGGCCACTGAATAATGCTGCTATGGCCCTAGATACGAAAATATCTCTTCTCAATCCTGTTTTCAGTTCTTTTCAGTTCTTTTGGCTCTGTACCAGAAGAGGGATTGCTGGAGCCTATCTATGGTGATTCCATTTATAATTATAAAGAACCATCATACTGTTTCTTAAGCTGCTTCTCCATTTTGCATTTCCCATTGACAGAGTACAGAGGTTTTAATTTTTCCACATTCTTAGCAGCACTTTTTTTTTTAAGCTTTTATTAGTACATGTTTACAGTACATAGTGATTACATTCCTTGTGTGCAGTTGGTACATGTACACAGCACATACCAATTCTTTTTCATCCCCTTTCCCTCCCCTTCCTCCTACTTGGAAATCACAGTGATCCTCCTGCCTCAGTCTTCCAAGTACTGGGATTATAGGCATGTGCCACCATGCTTGGCTAATATTTTGTTTTTTATATTTTTTGTTTTTGTGCTGGTCCTCAAACCCAGGGTCTCGGGTCTCATGCATACTGGGCAAGTGCCCTACCACTGAGCTTTATCTCCAATTCCTATTTTTAAGTTAGTGCAATTATATTTAATTTCTTTCAAAAGTTCAGTAAAAACGCAGACCCTTGTTCAATTTTATTATAAGTTTTTGTATTGTTTTTTTTTCCCGGTGCTGGGGATCGAACTCAGGGCCTTGTGCTTATGAGGCAAGCACTCTAACCACTGAGCTAAATCTCCAGCCCAAGTTTTTGTATTTTAAAAGATACGTTTCATGTTAAATCTTTATATCACACCTCTCAAACAAATGGAAGCTTTCCTTGCAAGGATTTTGGACTTTTACATACCAGCTTCCCCAGCGCTTTTGTTCTGTTCATCAGCACTTCTAAGCACTGGCTTGTACCACCCCTGTCATACAGTGTAGGAGGAAGAGCGTGGAAATGGTTAAGCGTTACTTTCAAAAAACAGAAAGAAACCGAGTATGGTGGTACCTGCCTATAATCACAGCCCTTCAGGAGGCTGAGGCAAGAGGATCACAACTTAGTAAGACTCCGTCTCACTAAATAAAATTCCAACACATGAGAGTTAGTGGGGCCAAAACCATTCAAACCATAACTGCTACTGAGTGGAACTTTGTGCCTGTGAAAACCTCAGGCAGAAACGCTGGTTAGACATGTGGCTAGGGAAGAGAGAAATCTCCTGTCTCTTCCTCTTTCTAAAAGGAGGAAAGAGGCAATCTGTGACCATCTTCTCCTGTGAGGCCTTGCCAGAGGCCACCGCATCCAGTTTTTGTCTGGCCGGGCTCTGTGCCAAGACAAGAAAGGGTGTACGACATTGTCATCCAGGCTTGGGGAAGGTGGAAGTGGGGTCAGGCGCTGCCCTTCCTGTGCAGGAGAGTTCTGTCTGCTCAGCCTCACTTGGGCAAATCGATGTCTTCCCTGTCTGTACTGTGGCACAGGATCTTGTGTTGGTATCTGACTAGCGAATTTACCGTTTGAATGCAGTTTCACCTGAACAACTGCAACAGTCTGTAACCCAGAGCTTTCACCAGAACTGTAGCTCAGCACGTTCTCTCTCACACAGAGCACCAGCCTCCCTACATCATCGCAGTGCTGCCTCGCTACGTGGAGATCCGAACGTTTGAACCGAGGCTTCTGGTCCAGAGCATTGAGCTGCAGAGGCCGCGTTTCATTACCTCAGGAGGGTAAGGAATTCTTTCCTCACTGTGGTCGCCCTGTTATCTCCGAGGTTAAAATCACCGTGTCATCGTAAAGCCTGTGCTCTTCTACTGATAATCTTACATCTGCTTCTAGACCAAACATTATCTATGTGGCCAGCAATCATTTCGTTTGGAGACTCATTCCCGTTCCCATGGCAACCCAGATCCAACAGCTTCTCCAGGATAAACAGTTTGAACTGGCTCTGCAACTCGCAGTAAGTCTTGTTACTGAGATTTGGGGATGAGTCATTGTCCCTTTGTTCTCGAAAGGGCTGGATTTGGTGTAGGTGTTCACATTTGCCTTGGACTGATAGCATGAACACAGAGCTGAAAAGGGGCCTTCAATTCAGGGTCTGTCTTAAGATACCTGTGGAACTCTATGTGATTTTACTTTTTCACTTTGTTAATCCGTTCAAATACAGAATGAACTGGGCATAGTGGCACGCACCTCTAATCTCAGCACTTGGGAGGCTGAAGCAGGAGATTTGCCACGAGTTCATGGCCAGCCTGAACTACGTAGTGAGACCCTGTCTCGAAACAAAACAAAACAGGATGAATGCCAGTTATAATAATAGTATCCTGTAGAATTAGTGGGAGAATAAAATAATAGCCTTTTTTTGTTTTGAAAAATTAAAGACAATATAAACATTTAAAGTACAGTAATGGTCACAAATGTAATGTTACAGTCTAGTTGAGTGTAGCAACTAAAGGACCCCTCTGGGTTTCTTTCAATTTTGGACTTCTGTGTTGGGATCAGTAACCTTCCTTAGATATTCTGAAACCACCTCAAGCTGTTGCTTTCAACCAGGCTGCAGTCTAACACTTATGATTGGTACTATATTAGCTTGTCACTATACAATTTACTTATACAGAAAGGAGATTTATTTAGTTGAGTTTTGGAGTTTCAAAGTCCAAGTAGCATAGTGCAGGATCTATTCTGAGTGCTGCTCATTGGCTGTGCCACGCCCTGGCATGGATGGCAGTTGGGGGACAAGCAAACAATTATACCTCCAGCCAGGAGCAGGGAGGACAGGAGAGGCCAGAGCTGCTCCTTTGTATCAGCCTCCTCTCACGAACTCCCCAGGAATGGCTGGAGATCCACCTCATGTCCCAGTTACCTACCGGCCTGCCACCAGGCCCATCTTAAAGGTCCACACCATCTCCCAGCAGTGCCACACCAGTTTCCAACACGTGAACCTCTGGGCTGGGGCAAGGCACACAGTATCTAAACTGCAGCAATTTGCTCTCCTTTCTGTTAGTGTAGAATATTGTTCACGCAAAGCAGTGACTGCGCCATTGTTCCAGTGGGGTCCCGTGGCCAGCAGGCATTGTGGAGTTGACCTTCAGAGTGCGGGTCTTATTCCTGTAAACATCCTCAGTGATGAGTGCAGTCTGTATAGGGTGTTATTTGACTTCAGGAAACAACAAAAGTCATCTGAGCCTAAACTGGCCAGTGCTAATTTAAAGGAATTTGCATGAAGATAGTAAGACTAAAAGTAAACTTCTAAGCTTGGTGGTGGCACACCTGTGATCCCAGCACAAGAGAGGCCGAGACAGGAGGATCACAAATTCAAGGCCCGCTTGGGCTACGTAGCAAGACCCTGTCTCAAGAAAAAAAAAAGTCCAGGAATAAGCACAGCCATACCCTAACAGTGGCTGGACCCAGATGACCATAGGGAAGGGAAGAAGGAAACTGAGACATTGTGGAGAAAAAATTAGATCTGGTAAAGATAGATTAAATGGGATGTCAGGGGAAAGGGTAATCAAAAGAAATGTTAATTACCCCATTTATGTTAGTCCCCCCATTTGTATGTGCACAGGTCTCACCCAGAGTCTTTCATTTCTTGAGCACACCATGTTCTCTGTCATTTCAAGGTCTTGCACGTATCTGTCCCTTTAGCCACGAGCACACGCTTCTCTTCCCCTCCCTCCCATCACCCACTGGCTGCACCAGGCTGACAGCAGCTTGGTCCCTCCACCCCAGTCTTGGTCCCTGCCGGCACCCATCTTGGACCCCTGCCCAAACTGCGTTGGGAGCCCCTCCTGCATGCTTCTGCCATCATGCTTACCCTGTCTCATTTCAGATTTTTGTTCTTAAACTGATTTCAAGACTTTATTCAGACTTGACCAGTTTTTCCGTTACTGACCTTTTTTCTGTTCCAGAATCAAATCTGGAAATGGTATTGCATTTAACTGTCACATGTACTTAGTGTTCCTCAGGCCCATGTCAGGGTCTTCATCTTCCTTGTTCTGCACGAGCTTGGCAGTTTTCAGGAGTACTGGTTAGGCTATTTACAGAAACCTTGGTGTATTTTAGGTGCATGGTGACTTGTGGTTGGACTGCATCCGCGAAGGCAGATACCTATCAATGTCTGCACACCTGAGCATCTGCAGTTTCTGAGATGCTGTGTCACCCAGAACTTGCTGAATAGATGTTTGTGGGGTCAGTAAGCACTTACCTGTTCCACTCTCTTGTCAGGAAATGAAAGATGATTCTGACAGTGAAAAGCAGCAGCAAATCCATCACATCAAGAACTTGTATGCCTTCAACCTCTTCTGCCAAAAGCGCTTTGATGAGTCCATGCAGGTCTTTGCTAAACTTGGCACAGGTAACCGGCAGGTGTGGCCTTGGGATGGGAGCTTATCAGGGTGGGAGACCAGACAGATCAGGGAGCAATGATACCAGACTTCTGAGAAGGGAGGACTAACTCTTCATACCTAGCAAGATCCTGTGATGGCCACAATGGTTATGTATCTACAGCCCTAATCTTAAGAATCTGATCTCATCTGTAAATACAGACTTGGAATCTGCAGAACATGTGTACTTGATCACCTAGTGTCTGTGGAGTGCTGTCCTAGACAGAAGTCCCTGGATTAAACAGTAGGTCACATTCAAGAGCCAGTGTAGGGCAGAGCTACAAAGTCCTCCCTTTTCTTAGGGATCTCTCTGGGTCCCTGGGCGTGCTAGTGAGCAAGTGCATTGGCAGCAGCTGGCCTGAGCTCAGCTGGCTTCTGGACCTCTGTGTGCATCTGAGTTCCCCTTTGCAAGAGGTGGACGATTCTGATGTTCACGTTGCAGTGCTGCTGTGTCGATGAAATGGAGTCCATTGGGGGGCGCTGTGCCCTGTTTTGTTCCTGTCATCATTAGACTTGGCATGTCTACATGTTCCATTGTTGCTTAATGTGACTCAATCTATATGTGCTTGGTTTTCTTCTGAGTCATATTGTAATCTTTTCCTTCTTCCTCCCTTTTTGCTTTGCCTTTTCTTCCACCATCCCTCGACCTTGGCCAGCAATGCCCTGTGGTAACTCCTGTGCCTGTTAGTTTCTTTTTGTGAACAAGGAGGCCAATTTTGAATACTGTGAGCAGAATCTGACAAGTGAAGCAGGGTATATTGGAAAGTCAGGGTTGGCAGTCGGAGGATCCATATAGTTCATAGGCGGTCAGGCTTGGGAGCAGCTCTGGGGGGCACTCCCAGCAGGAAGCAGAACAGTAGACACTCTGTAGCCAGGACAGTCCTTCTCAGGCGTAGCCCCATCCTTAGCTGGCCTTCCACCTCCGCTGTTACTGTGTCCCCACCAGTGTATTAGCCAAGTAACAAATCATCGCGAAACTTAGTAGCTCAGAGTAGCAGTCGTCTGTTACCTTTCCTTGCATTATTGTACCGGAATTTGGGAGGGCTCAGCTCTTCTTCAGGTCTGTTGTGCGGGTGCAGTGTGTCAGCCGGGCTGCTATCATTGACTGGGCCAGAGGATGCGTTTCTAAGCTGGCTCATTCTCCTGGCTGAGTCTGGGAGCCTCTGTTCTTGTCCAAACAGGTCTGTCCAGAGAGCCACCTGAGTGTCCTCATGTAGCAGTGGGCGTTTCCCAGGAGAGGCCTCATACCTTTTGTGACTATCCCTTTTGCTGCATTCTGTTCACTTACAAGGGTCCTTCCCAGATCAGGGCAAGGGCACGCCACTCTACCTCTTGGCGGAAGAGGGTCATGTTATATTACATGAGGCAACCTAGAAGATGGCATGTATGTTGATGTGGGCCTCACTGCTTGTCATCCTGCTTCTTTTTCATAGATCCAGGGGATCTTAGATCAGCTAAGATTAGGTCATGGTCCTGCTCATCTGTACCAGGGTTGGGAAGCAGGGGATCAGTACTTCCTCTTCTGGAGGCTAAGGCTGTCCTCCAACCAAGACTACACACAGTGTGGAAGAAGGAGCTTGCCAAAATGAAGTCATTGCTGTAAGAAGAGAGGCAGAGCTGAGTGTGGTGGCACACGCCTATTATCTCAGCATTCTGAGAGGCTGAGGCAGGATACTGCAATTTTGTGACTTAGTGAGACCATGTCTCAAAATTTAAAATAATAAAAAGGGCTGGGGGTGAATCAGTGTGAAGGCCCTGGGTTCAATCTCTGGTATTGCCCCCCAAAAAAGAGAGAGAGGAGATGGGTGCTGAAGAGCCTGAAATAGATAAATGTCTGCTCTCCTTCCTACAGATGAACCTAACCCCAGGGCATCATTTTCAGGGAAGAGGAAGCAAAAGCTGCTGCAGTAACTGGGCCCTTTTTTCTTTTGCCAGCAATAGTCACACCCCAATAATAAAGCCTTAAAATCAGCCCTAAGGAAGCTACTGGCTTTTAGTGGATTTATTCCCCAAATCATCCTGAAGTCATAGCACAGTACGTTGTGCTGCACCCCAAGCAGCAATACTCAGAAGGGATCCAGCTTTCGCAGAGCAGTCTCATGTGGCAGGTGAGGCACAGTGGACAATACATGCCAGTGGCAGTGTTGTCTGGGGGGCTGCTGGTAATGGACCAGATTTAGTGACACCTTGCTCAACTGACTTCATTCTAAGGTCTGGGCCTTAGGTTTAGAGTGGATATTGTTAAGATGCTGAGATATTGAACCCTGGGTGATGGGCTGACCCCAACCAAAAGCACATGAATATTTTATTATTTATTTGTATTTACAGTACAAAGATTAGATCCCTTTCTGATGACCCATACCTGATACCCAGGATACCCTTCATTATGGCTTGTGTCTAGATGTCCCTGAAAGCCTTATGTACTCAGGTGGGGCTTTTCAGAGCTGGCTAGATGCAGGGCATGTGATACTGGAATTAAGGGTATGTGGTACTAAATTAATCCCCTGATTGGAGTTATAGTTCTAGGTGTGAATAATGGGAAGGCCCATGCTGGCCGTGGGTGGCACTACCCAGAAGGTTTGTAGCCTGGATGGGATAAAAGGGAAAGGGAGGCTTTGCTGCTGCTTGCTGCTTTCTGCCTGCCTTGCTGTGGACTGTTTCTTCTCTGCGATGCCCTGCTGCCATGCCACCCAGCCTTGGAGCCAGCCAACTATGGACTGAAAACCTCTACAAACTGTGAGCCATAATAAACCCTCCTTTAACTTGTGGGTGTTAGGTATTTTGTCTCAGCAATGAGAAAAGTAACTAAGACACCCTTTTTCCTATGTATTACAATATAGGCATTTTTGCTACAATGCCTTGTATGTGGCAATAAGTACCAAGGCTTATGGGGAAAAATCAGGTTGGAGCAAACCATGTGAAGACTGTAGCCTGTGTGACTCTGTAAGCAGAGCACACATAAAAACAGTAACAATTCTGTGGAATTGAAGTTCCTGCTGGCATTTGTACCCCACATGGTCCTCTGCCCCCTGGGGCTGAGGTTTTTCCTTTGAGATGCAGATCTCTGAGGACATTTGATTCAGATAGAAACGAGTTTCATTAAAAACAAAACCAGACAAGACTCATCTTGAGTACTGTATGTATTTTTTATGAGACCAAACAATATTAAGATGGGGAAATCTTGGCTTCACTTGTACTGTGAGCTTCCTCAGATGGCTCAATTCAACACAGAGGGTGGTGGTCCTTGAAGCTGCTACTTGTACAAAAACAGCGCCTTTTGGTAGGATTTAAGTCTTCCTGTGTAGTTAAGGCTTTTTCTTTTACTGTGAGACAGTCTTCCTCATGGTCACCTCAATATGTTAAAGCAGGTGGGGAGAATTGCTCACAGTCCGGTAGGTACAGCGTCCCCTGATACTGCCATTGTTCCCCCGCTGACCAAGTGAATGGAAACAGTCACAGTCACATAGCCAGCTTTGTCTGGATGCCACACTCAAGACTGCTGTTCCAGCACAGGAGTGCACAGAAGTCGTGCGGCAGCAGGTGGCACCTGAGCCAGAGCACGTCTCCTGCAAGGGCCAGTCTCGGGTGACTAGAGTGGCAGGGTGCCTGGTGTCCCCTTCCCCCAAGACAGGGTGGATTGTGCCTGGCCCTCCAGCCCTGCTTCCCTGCCCTCTTCTGTGTCCCACAGGTGGCCCCTCAGAGGGTCGCATTGTCAGTCTTCTTTCTTGAGTGGCCTTTAGTGAGTCTGTGACGGACCCGAGACCTGAGATTTTGCTCTTGTGTGGGTTTTTCTGGACAGAGGACCAGTCCCTTTCACTGGATGCTCTGAGCTCTGCAGGAGCACGGCAGCGTCTCGGGACTTGCCCTGTGCACGCCAGGTGCAATCACACGGTGCAAAGGACCACGGACGCGGGAGGCGCAGACTCACCGCCTTGACACCCTGGAGTCTGGGTCTTGGTGGTGAGCTTGGCGCTGTGTAATGGCAAGAGTGTGAGTGGGAGGGTTCATACATTTCCTGAAACCCATATTTAGGTCTTAAAATTGAACCTTGGGGTTGGGGATTTAGTTCAAGTGGTAGAGCACTCGCCTAGCAAACGCAAGGGCCTGAGTTGGATCCTCAGCACCCAAAAAAAAAAACTGAGGCTTGGACTGTTCAGTTGGTTCAAATTCTATATTCTTTATATACTCTTATTTTTTCACTCAATAAATGTTTATCAGGTTGTATGGGTGCTGAGATTATTCTAGATGCCAAGTATTAGTGTTTATATTCTGGTGAGGAGACAGTATACAACAATAAATAAGCACACTTAGTGATGAATGCTAAGAAAAATAAAGCAGAGAAAGGGGACCAGGAGTGCTAAAGGTGTAGGGGTCAAGATGTAAACTAAAATGATCAGGCAGCTCTGAGGAAGGGGCATTTTTGATACGAAATGGTGGTTCCGTGACCCATGCTCCTGTGCAGGGAAGAGCATGCTAGGCCGAGGGAAGAGCTGGCATGAGGGCAGGGAGGTAGGACGAGCACCCGGTAGTTCAGGGGCAGCCACACCATCCAGACTGGAGTAGAGCCGATTTGATCTGTCGTCTTGCACGCAGGATATCATTTCATTGTTCATAGCGTCTCTGTATGGTACTGTGGCCAAGCCTGGATTCAGGACATACTGTCCGTAAAGCAGATCAGATAGGCATTGTTAGTCCCAGCTCTGCCCTCAGTCCTTTGGGCTTTGGGGATAAATAAGTCACATCAGAGGGCCATAGACAGCTGGCATGAAAACCACTTGGTGTGACATGGGGTGTGTGAGACAGAGTTCTCCAGAGCAGAGAATGAGGGGGTCTGAGCACGAGTAAGGGAAAGGAGAGGCGAGGGGGCCCTGCAGGTTGAGCAGGAAGCGTGGAATGGCAAAGGGAGGCACGGAGGCAGGGGAGTTGCACCCTGTGTCGAGAGCCCGGGAACCAGAGTCCACTGTGAGGTTTGGTGGTGAGTGATGGATGCTACCAGAAAGACACATTGGAGCCAGGTCTTAAGACCTTGAGTTCCGCAAAGGAGCTTGGACTCTGGTAGGCCTCGGGTAACACTACAGGGGTTTGGTTTGTCTGCTATTTGTGCTGAGGACTGAAGCCAGGGCTTCCTCACAAGCTTTAAAGTAGAGCCATAGGATCTGATCCATGCTTGTAGACCTGAACCTCAACCCAGGGGTTGGTGCGGCAGCGCATTCCCTTAGGGGTCCCAGCAGCCAGGTTCGTCCCTCAGACTCGTTTCCAAGTGGTACCCACAGAATGCTGTTTACGTATTATCATGATTCTGTCATCCTGAAGGACTGCATGAGTGGGCAGAAATACATGGGCAGATACAGGTGATGGGGACAGTGGTGTTCTGGAGGGTCAGGGCAAGGTGATACAGCATTTGCCTTCTGGTCACCTGGCCAAAGACTCATATACATTGCAGAAGGGATGCATCCTTTTTTGCCCTACTCTGACGTCTTCCTAAAGGAAAATAAAAAGCTTGTAAGAATGGGAGGGAAAAAAGTTTAAGAAACCTAGATCCAGGCTCGGTGCTGTGGCATATGCCTGTAATCCCAGCTACTTTGGAGGCGGAGGCAAGATCACAAGTTCAAGGCCAGCCTAGGCAATTTAGTGAGACAGACCCTGTCTCAGAATGAATGAAAGAAAGAGAGAAAGAAGAAAGAGAGAGAGAAGGAAGGAAAGAAAGAAAGAAAAAAAAAGAAAGGAAGGAAGGAAGGAAGATAGATGGACGGACGAGGGGAAAGGAGGGGAAGGAAGGGGAAGGGGAAGGGAAAAGAGAAGGGCAAACAAGACAGACCTGTACCTCAGTGATAGAATGCCCCTGCTTCCATCCCTAGTGACCCCCCCAGCAGTGTAGCTCCAACCTTAACATCTCACTGTGTCCTTTCCCCATCCAGACTTCTCTACATGTACACATTTTAACATAATTATGCTGGTAATATGAGCCTTGGCCACTGTGTTGCTGTGTGCTCTTCATAGTTGTAATTTACAATGATACTTTATTCTGCTGTTGAAGGAGTTATACATTGTTTCTAGAACTACATAGTTATAAATAATGTACTTTTCTCATACATGTTAGGGAATTTTCCCTTTAATCTTTTGGATTATTTTCTTAGGTTAAATTTCCTAGCAGGAGACTGGGGAGTCCAAGTACTTTTTTTCTTTATTGTGGTAGCAGTATTTATTGCCTTAGCAGTGTAAGGATAATTCAGTTTCATAGTATTGCAAGCAGTAGGTAGTAGCATATAAAAATAACTTTGTATAATGAAATGGGTATAAAAATGTCACCTGACTTGGAAGGCTGAAACAGGAGGACGATGAAGTTGGGGGTGTAGTTCAGCACTTCCTAGGTTCAATCTCTAGTACACACTTCCCAAAAAAGTCTCTTCTTATGGTACATACATACAATCAAATATTATTCAGACACTGAAAGGGCTGAAATTCTAATTATGCTACAAAATAGGTGAACCTTGAGACATTGTGCTAAGTGGAATAAACCATATTGTGTAATTCCAGTTCTAGGACATACCTGGAGTAGGCAGGGTGTTTATAGTGACTATGGTAGAACAGAGGTTACTAGGAGCTGGGATTGAGGGAGGAGCAACTGTTTATTGGGTACAGAATTTCATTGTGGGATGATGGAAAGTTCTGATGGTGGTGAAGGTTGTACAACAGTGTAGATGGATGCAGTGCTGCTGAATGTCCACTTAGCGGGGTTAAAATGATAAATGTGTTGTGTCTATTTACTACAGTACACACAGATCATTGGATGAGTTGGAGAAGCAGGGTACAGGTGCCTGCAACTGGATGTTGGTTTCCTGGCCACATCCTGTGACCCAGAGTCCGGCAGTTGCTGCAGCTTCCTCTGCCCAGGTGCCATAGCTGCCTGTGTTCCTACAGGGCAGGTGACAATCGCAGGAGAGAGGTCCAGGCTGGCACCTCTAATGAGGAAGAAGCTGATGACTAGACTCAGGGATGACTAGACTTAGAGACAACTGGATTCAGGGGTGACTAGACTTCTTGGGGATGACTAGACTTCTTAGGGCCGACTAGACTTGAGGCTGACTAGACTCAGGGATGACTAGACTCGGGGCTAACTAGCCTCAAAGCTGCCTAGACTCGGAGCTAACTAAATTTGGAGCTGACTAGACTCTGGGGTGACTAGACTTGGGAATGACTAGACTTGGGGCTAACTAGACTCAGGGATGACTAGACTCGGGGGTGACTCAACTTAAAAGATGACTAGACTCAAAGCTGACTAGATTTGGGGGTGACTAGATTTGGGAATGGCTAGACTTGGGGGTGACTAGACTTGGGGATGACTAGACTCAGGGGTGACTAGACTCAGGGCTAACTAGACTCGGGGATGCGCTGAGTCTGGCTGTAGACACTGATGAGCTGGCAGCTCAGCATGAAGAGGGAGGCCTCTGTCCCACTTGCAGTTTCCAGCGCTCACATTTACGTTCTTGGCAGAGCCCCCATGGAGTGTGAGAAGGTGCTTCACACTGTTTGAGGGTAGGAAGGGACACAGAAAGCCATGAGAGTGGGTGCCGCGTGCCCTCGGCTACAGCAGCAGTGTGGCACTGCAGCGGCTCCTGAGTGTTTACCCTGTGTGTGTTACAAATACATTCCTTGGCCTGTCGTCTGGGGTTTTAAGAAATATTTGTTTTCAGTGCTCACTTCAGCAGCACATATACTGAAAATATTTGTTTTCTGACTTACAAATTTTTTATTAAGTCTGTTGGCTTGTTTCATTTCAATATCATCAAATTTTTCTTGGGACTTTTTGATATTCTACTTCAGAGAGTTGATAAACATTTATAATTCTGTGGATGTGACTGTGTTTTGGAAGATAGTCATGCCATTTTTATAATGTTTTAGTGAAATACAGCATTTACAATACTTAAATCATATATGCACAGCTCATTGAGTCTTTCTCAACATAGAGGCATTCCTTTAAAAAAAAAGCCAGTCAGGAGTTTACTTTGCTATAGTAATCATCTTGTTTTATCCTTATAGTTAGCTCCTTTCCAGAGGACTCACATTTGCCTTTCTCATAGATCCCACTCATGTGATGGGCCTGTACCCCGACCTGCTACCCACAGACTACCGGAAGCAGCTGCAGTACCCTAACCCACTGCCTGCGCTCTCGGGGGCGGAGCTGGAGAAGGCACACTTAGCGCTGATTGACTACCTGACGCAGGTTGGTGCCACGTGGGGCAGGAAGGGTTTGCCTGAAGTTCCAGTAGCTGTTCCTCTGAGGCAGGGACTTGAGGCCTTGGATAATGCTGCCAGCATGTCATAAATGAATGCTGCCCAAGTCTGTTCGGGTGCTGCTCTCCCAAGTTAACAGTACCATCGGGCTCTGTTTTGCCAAATCCTGACACCAGGAAGCTTACAGTATTCCTAGTAAATTCATACTAAGCTATTACAGGAACTACCAAGGGTACATTTTAGTTCATAGAAGAGAACTAAATTTTTTTGAAATGGACTTTTTCATACCATACATAATTATGGGGAAAATACCAGCTTTATGAAAACACAGAAAAGTACAAAGCAGAAATACAAATCATTATATAACTCTACCCTCAGAGATAAGTAACTAACATTGTAGTGTTGTCCTCTTAGACTTTTATGTGTGTTTATTTGTTAACTTTTGTTTTTATTTTTACTATTTATATTTTGGGTTTGTTTTGTTTGTTTGTTTCTTTTTTTGCAGTACTGGGGATTGAATCCAGGACCTTTGCATGGAGCTACATCTCCCCCCTTTTTTTAATCTTAAATTTTGACAGTAAATCACTCCATGGCCCAGGCTGGGTTTGGACTTGTGATCCTCCTGCCTCAGTCTCCCAGAGTGCAGGGATTGTAGGTGTGTACCACCACACATAACTACTTTCATGTACTTTTAATTGATTTATTTATTACAAATAAACATCAAACAATGAATTCTGTTTTATAGCTTGCTTTTTAAAATGAAGTCATATATTGAGAAAGTTCTTTGTCAGTAAATATTCTTATATACCATGTTTTTTGGGAGGTGGGTAGATTAAAATTATTTTTTGTTTTACGGACAGTCAAGTGAAATTTTGAAGTCAACATTAAAACGAAAGTCTCCATTGAAGCCTCTTAACCTACAGTTTCTGTCACACAAGGCTCTTGTTTACTTCCTGTACACCCTGTACACTTCAGGGTTAGAGATACAATAAATATTTCTTCCTCTGTAAATGTTCTGCTGACCTTTGTAAGAGGTATCCTGTAGGCATGAGAAGTATTGCTGGAAAAATTGTAATGCTGCCTTCCACTCGCTTTGTCTGGGTCAGAATGTGCCTGCAGGTCTGATGGGCACTTAGTTTAGGCACTCTGTTGACATTGGGCTCCAGGGTAACCACCTGTGGGTGGCCGGCTGCCAGAAGCACACAACTTGCCTCTGCTTACACACTGCACAGCTCTGGGCCAAGTAAAAAAGGTTCCTGGGATGTGATCTTCCCCAAGGCCTACGGTATTGTAGAGTGCCCACTACCCATAAACACACATTTTTCCCTGGCATTCTGCACTGATACTGGGAATGTGTGACGTTAACCAACACCAGGATTATGCCAGGGAGAGAGTAAACCACCCAAGACCATGGGCCTTGCCAAATGCAAAAAAATGTAAACTGACTGATTCCGCTTGTATAAATTAGAATAGATAAGCTGGGCGTGGTGGCATACACCTATAATCCAAGCATTCAGGAGGCTGAGGCAAGAGGATCACCGTGAGTTCGGGGCCAGCCTACATAGGCAGACTTTATCTCAAAAAGTGAAGAAAAAAAAAAGGAATAGGCTAAAACTGATCTCAAAAACCAATAGGTAAGTGCTGCCATTGTATCTGGAAATTTGGCAGCCATCTGTTTTGATCCCTGAGAAAAACTGAATGCTAATGTGTCCTCATGGTTGGTAGACATAAGCTGCTTTGGAGGTATTCAGAGTTACCCGGTAGCTCAGGGTAGCAGAAGAAAGCTGACTTGGTCCTTGCGTTGACCCTGCCTGTTTGGTCTTTGCAGAAGCGAAGTCAGTTGGTAAAGAAGCTGAACGACTCCGACCACCAGTCTAGCACCTCCCCGCTCATGGAAGGCACGCCCACCATCAAATCCAAGAAGAAGCTGCTGCAGATCATCGACACCACCCTGCTCAAATGCTACCTCCATGTGAGTGGTCTGGCCCCTCGGGTCCCCCGGCCCTGAAGCCCTGGGGATGTGGAGAGAGTGCTACACTGTAGGGGACCTGCCACTAATAAGAGGGAAGTCTCGCATGATGGGAACCATTCAGCTTGGCCTGATGCCTGTGACATTCTTGGAATTGGGAGGATAAGGAAAAATACTAATCCAGAATGTTATAGGAGGCTATTCTTTTCTGGCAAAATTAAGATTGGTGCTACAGGGCTAGGGATTTAGCTCAGTGGTTAGAGTGCTTGCCTCGCAGGCACAAGGGCCCGAGTTCGATCCCCAGCACCGGAAAAAAAAAAAAAAAAAAAAAAAGATTGGTGCTACAAGTTCAGTGGGGACAGTAATTCCTCAAAGCAAATGTCCCCTCCCCACAGAACATTGAGACATATTTTATGGAAGGGTATAAATGTTCTTAAAGCCACAACCTGTCTTTTTAAAAGGAGGATTTGCTTTCTTTTTTTTCATTCAACGTTTTATTTTTATTAGTATGTATTTGTAGCACCCAATGATTACATTCGTCTGGAGGAGTTGGTCCATGTACATAACACATCTTAATTCTTTTTCGTTCTCCTCCCCTCTGAGTTGTTTGCTTTCTTGTGCATGTGTTACATCCCTGGCCTTCAGCTGGAGCAGGCCCAAGCTAGGAGGGGGGCTCCCCAGGCAGCAGTTTCTCCTTAAATCGTGCTCCCCTCCCCAGACAAACGTGGCCCTGGTGGCCCCCTTGCTGCGCCTGGAGAACAATCACTGCCACATCGAGGAGAGCGAGCACGTGCTGAAGAAGGCTCACAAGTACAGCGAGCTGATAATACTGTATGAGAAAAAGGGGCTCCACGAGAAAGGTGCCGGAGGGTGCTTCTGGGGTCTGGGGGTCTTTGGTGGGTTAGTGTGTAGCCGGAAGAGGGATGACTCTCCCCTGGGGAGGAGGCCCGTGACCTGTGCTTGGGCTCTGGCCAGCTCTGCAGGTGCTGGTGGACCAGTCCAAGAAAGCGAACTCCCCTCTGAAGGGCCACGAGAGGACAGTGCAGTACCTGCAGCACCTGGGTGAGCCACCTCTTGGGAGCAGCAGGGAGGCTGTGTTCCTTTCTCTGTCTGGCTGGCCAGGCCCCTTCCTCTTCTGTGCTCGCTCCACCTCATTCTTCCACCTGGCACAAAGTCACTTGATGCCCCCTTGGCATGTGGCCAGCCTAGGAGGGCGACCAGCCCCAAGTGCCCAGTGCTGGGACAGCACTATCCTGTCTGCGACATGAGCTCTGAGACCATCTGCACTCCTGTCCTCCCAGTCCCATTGGACAGATCCCGTTCTGTCTAGCGCTGACAGGTCTTACTTTTCCTCTAGGCACAGAAAACCTGCATTTGATTTTTTCCTACTCAGTGTGGGTGCTGAGAGACTTCCCGGAAGATGGCTTGAAGGTGGGTCACAGGGCCCCTCAAGTTTGGTCCTGACTCCCTGGGTCAGCAGTGGCCGCAGGAGGGAATCTGAGAGGTTAGGTTTCTGCCATTCCTTTGGGACTTCAAAGGGGAGACAGAGACAATAGAAGAAGCTTGCCCTGGGGCTGGGGACCCATGGCCCAGTTTCTACACACTAAGCAGCTATGGCTGCTTCTGCTGCACTTTTCCCTCCAACTCTGCCCACCTGGTCCCTGTGCCTGCACGCATGAGGAACCACAGTCAAGTGTTCTGCTGCGAGAATGTGGATGTGTTCTGACAGATATTTACCGAAGATCTTCCAGAGGTGGAGGCTCTGCCCCGAGATCGAGTGCTTGGCTTTTTAATAGAGAATTTTAAGAGTCTGGCTGTTCCTTATCTGGTAAGATATTTACTAGTGTGTGTTAAAAAGCTTTAAATTCCCGGGTGTGGTGGTGCACACCTGTAATCCTAGCACTCGGGAGGCAGAGGCAGAAGGACTGCCAAGAGTTCGAGGCCAGCCTGGGCTACACAGTGAGTTCAAAGCCAGCCTAAACTATATAGCGAGACTCTGTCTCCAAAAAAAAAAAAAAAATGGTTTAAATCCAGGATCCAGGACTGTGTGGTTCAGTTATCAGGCACTTCAGATTTGGGGCTGGTAGAAATATAAAGAAAAGGGTTATTTCAACTTCCTCTGAAAAAAGAGATCCCAGGACACCAGGGTGGAAATATTACTATTGTTGATACCTTCTGAATCTGGTAAACTACAGAGGGATAAAAGAATACTTTAGAAAAAAAACAATCACTTTTATTCAGCCAAACTCTGCTGTAACCACTAGGTAGTCAAATAGGTTTTAAGTACCAGAATACACACATTTAACCTTAATTACATGGGCTAATGTAAGAGTTTGAGTGGTTATAGGACAAAATGAAAAAGGACTTGAGATTGGAAATTGAACGAAACAGTTCCTGATACTGCTGGGTTGCATTGTGGGATTCCCCCGTGGTTTCAGAAGAGCTGGCCCTTGGTAATCTTGGCAGGGGTAATCTTCATTAGGGGATAACGTGCATAGGACCTTTAGGGCTTTAAAAACACGAGAGCCTGAGAGACTAGGTCACAGCAGGCAGGGTAGCAGCCAGACAGCCCTACGTCCCTCACCAGGAGCACATCATCCACGTCTGGGAAGAGACGGGCTCTCGCTTCCACAACTGCCTGATCCAGCTGTACTGTGAGAAGGTGCAAGGGCTGATGAAGGAGTACCTCCTGTCCTGCCCGGCAGGTACCAGTTCCCGCCCAGAGCCGGTGGCCCTGGCCTTGGAGGCAGGACATAGCTGGGTGTGGTGTGTGTCGGGGGCAGCAGGGAGTCCCTTAGAGGAGCCAGGTGCCAGGTGACCCAGGCCCAGCACATGAGACTCAGGAATGAGGCCTCGTCTAGGTCTGGCCTTCCCCGACAGTCACCCCTGGGGGAGGGCAGAAGGAGCATCTCTGTCTGTAAGATGGCAGCCATGCTGACAAGAAACTGACCAACCTACCAGTGTTTCTCTGTTTAGCCTTTTTCAGCTGTAAGCTACTATTTGGGAGCTACAGAGACCATAATGTAAAAGAATTTCATGTGAAAACCCGTGTGGAGCCCTCTGGTTATGTGGCGGCAGAACTGAGCCCCCTCCCCTCATTTTTCTTGGTGACTCCACATCACTGCCTCCAGGGTTCTTCCATGTTGACTTGGTTTCCCTTCAAGGCAAAGCCCTGGTCCCTGCTGGAGAGGAAGAGGGGGAGCTGGGAGAATACCGGCAGAAGCTGCTCATGTTCTTGGAGATTTCCAGCTACTATGATCCAGGACGGCTCATCTGTGATTTTCCTTTTGATGGTGAGTGTCTGGTTACAGACTGGGCTTGAGGTACTGCAGAAGGTGATCTTTCCCTTCCTGCTGGTCCCCACCCAGCCTTCCACAAAGGTGGATCTGGGGAAACCAGGTCTTTAGACCACCACTCCTGTTTTGGTGCCTCTGAAGGTGGTTTTTAGACCATCACTCCTGTTTTGTACCTCGCCTGAGCGAAGTCTCTTGGCTGAGTGTGAACCGCATGCTTGGATAGCTAGGTTAGAACCTGTTCCTTGCTTCAGAACATATTATTGGCCACGTTCATTGGTTAGCAGTTTTTGTAATCTGGCATATTCATCTGAAAAAGGCATGTCTGTCTGATGTATGAGCTCTGAGTACTGAGCCCAAGTGCTGACTTCCCTTCCTGGAGTGTCTGGTGTGTGTAAGCCTTGTTACATACTTGGCTGTTGTGTGAGTGTTGTTACCATTTATGGTGATCTTTAAAAAGGTGGAATATGTACCTCCTAAAATAGCTCCCTCCCTCTGTAAAAAAAAAGGTAGTCATTTTCTCCTATTTTCTTCCATCTTACTTTGTTATTTTTATTATTCTGGTGCTAAGGATTGAGCCCAGGGCCTTGCACATGCCAGGTGTCTGCAGCACTAAGCCTACACCCTTGCCCCAGCGTTCAGTCCACTGGTAGGTTCATCCCCAGCTGTGTGCTTGCATCGTGTTGGTGACAGTGACTCCTGTTCCTTCTTGCTCCTAGGCCTCTTAGAAGAGCGAGCACTTCTGTTGGGGCGCATGGGGAAGCACGAGCAAGCTCTCTTCATCTATGTCCACGTCTTGAAGGACACGAGGATGGCAGAGGAGTAAGTCAGCCTGTCTCGCAAGGTGTCTCCCACCAGCCCCCGGGAAGCTGAGGTGCACAAGAGGCTCAGAAGGCAGCTCCCCACTCTGCTGCAGGCACGCTGGCTGCCTTCCACACCCGCCCCAGTCTTGACTAGCTTCGGCCATTTGGGCAGCCGTGTGAACAGCTGTTCAACCTGATATAGCCTTTCACCTGCGCTCACCACTTTCTCCCTTGCAGGTACTGCCACAAACATTACGACCAAAGCAAAGACAGCAACAAAGATGTGAGTAATGGTGCTGGCCCAGGAAGCATGTGCGCCTTTCCTGTACCTTTAGCAGGCCTCATCCCATCAGTGTCCTTGGATCGCACCAGTGTGAATTGCTAAAACAGACACGGCATGAGGCAGTGCCTTGAGTTTTGCCTGTGTTCAGGGAGAGGCAAAGTGACCACCTGTCCTGGTTTGCTTGGGATAGCTCTGGTTTACATCTATCGTCACCCACATGATTATCGATAGCACCTCTGTCCCTTTACTCTTGATATTTGTATAATAACTTATGTTGGCCAGCACGCCTGTAATCCCAGCACTTGGGAGGTGGAGGCAGGAGGATGGCTGCGAGTTCAAGGTCAGCCTAGGCCACAAAGTGAGTTCAAGGCCAGCCTGAACTACATAGTGAGAAGCAAGACCCTGTCTCAAGAGAAAAAATTTTTAGCCAGGTATAGTGGCACATGTCTGTAATCCTAATACTTGGGAGGCTGAGGCTGGAGAATGACTGCAAGTTGGGGACCAGCCTGAACTACCTAGCAAGACACTGTCTCAAAAAACCAAAAAACTTACATGGTCCTATGTGGTCAGCCAGTTGAGAAGGAACATTGGAGAAGTCTGACTCTGTCTAGAATATGCATCAGTTTGTCAATGTCCAGATAATGACTGGGGGCAGGGGTGCTGCTAGGAGTTGCTGAACAGCACACAGGACACCACCAACCACAAAGAATTACCTGGCCCCAAATGTATGCCGAGGTGGAGAAACCAAACAGCACTGCTTCTGGAACCATAAGAAACCATAAGAAATGCGTTGTCCCATTCTACCTGCCAGAAGGTGACCACAGTCTCAGCTCTCAAAGCCAAAGAGGACAAGCGATCTTTTCAGTTATTTTGCAATGTTAGCATTTTGTAAATAGTGTAAAGTTAGACAAATACGAGGCATTTGCTCAGGGAAAAAGCAGTCTTTAATTAACACTCTCATTTGGCTCTTTGACTTTACTAAATTTTAGAAGGTGGAAACAAATGGGGTTTGAATGCTTCCCCAAGCACTGATGCTATAGAGCAACTTTCCCAACCTTCAGGCATGCTCAGTCTGGCAGGGTCGCTGTCCCCTTATATGTGTGACTTGTGTCTGTATGAGACAGGTGTATCTGTCCCTGCTTCGGATGTACCTGTCGCCCCCCAGTATTCACTGCCTTGGGCCAATGAAGTTGGAGCTGCTGGAGCCACAGGCCAACCTCCAGGCCGCCCTGCAGGTCCTTGAGCTGCACCATAGCAAGCTGGATACCACCAAGGTCAGACAGAGGTCCTCGGGGACCTTGGTGGGTAAGAAGAGGGGTGCGGATAGGGTCTGGGGCCTGGGAGCTCTCGGCCTCTGATGTTTTCCAAGTCTCACTCCTGTTCTGCCTCAGCCCATTCCCACTTCTGTTCCTATCCCTAGGCCATCAACCTTCTGCCAGCAAACACTCAGATCAATGACATCCGCATCTTTCTGGAAAAGGTGTTGGAAGAAAATGCACAAAAGAAACGATTCAATCAAGTGCTCAAGAACCTCCTCCACGCTGAGTTCTTGAGGGTATGGGCCTTCCAGACTCAAGGGCAGCTTTGTTCCATAGTATGACAGTTTCCACACAGTCTCTTCCCAGCAAGGCAGAGCCTTAGTATCTGGTCAGTGTGGCACAGACTGATCTGGCAGCCGGCTTGACATGTAACTGAGGTGTTTGGACAAGGAGAACCTGGACCCTAAGAGCAGAAGCCGTGCCGATCTCTGCCTTCCCCTGTATGCACGGGCATGGAGCTTCTCCAACTCTCTTCCAGGTACAGGAAGAGCGAATTCTACACCAGCAGGTGAAGTGCATCATCACAGAGGAGAAGGTGTGCATGGTGTGCAAGAAGAAGATCGGAAACAGGTGAGTCACCTCCACCTGAAGCTTCTGGGGGCAATGGGTGCTCTCCGAGGGTGGGCAGTGCTCCGGGGAACCAGGGGGAAGGAACTGCTGCTGGCTGTCCTGACCATGCTCCTTCTTTAGCATCGAGGAAGCAGGCCATGGCCATGCCATCTGTTGGCAATGGGCTTTGAGAATTTAAACACACAGTGTATGTAGCATAGGGCTCTTAAATTCTTGCACAGAAAGATCTTCCCTCTTGGCAGCTAGAAATAACGATGTCACTGATGTGTGTGAGAGACACATGTGGGCAGAAAGTCCTTTTTTGGTGGGGGACAGTGCTAGGGATCGAACTTGTGCTTGTTAGGCAAGTATTCTACCACGTGAGCTAAATCCCAAACCCCAAAAGTCCTTATTTTTGAAAGGTGAGTCTCTGAAGGAATACAACAGATCTTGTCTTGTAACTTGAGCAAACTCCTGACCTGGTACCTTACTGTGTTAAGATGTATTCCATAGTCGGCCTTCTCTCCTTAAAAGGGTGATTTGGCCTTTTTTGTGTGGCTGGAAGACTCCTTCTCTTTAGAAAAACCTAACTTACTGTGCTTTGTTGGAATTAGCCTGAAGCTTGTTTTCTTGAGCATTGTCAGGACCAGCAAGCCAGGACTGAGCCGTGGACCACCTGCTTTGCTTTTCCATTTTGTTTTTGCTTTTGTTTTTGTTTTTGTTTTTGTTTTGGTGATGTTGGGGATTGAACCCAGGCCTTAGTGTTTGTATGCTACACAAACACTAAGAAATATCACCTCCCAGCACTCAGAGTGAGTAAGGTCAGGTCCCCCTTGGGGTATGTAGCAAGACCCTATCTCAAAATTTTAAAAATGAAAAAAATTTTTAGAAGAAGCCTGGGACTATAGCTTAGTGATAGAGTATCCCAAGGTTCAATCACCCAGTACTTGGGGAAAAAAAATAAAAGAAAGAACTCTTCCCCCCACCCTTAAACTTCGTGCAGCTCATCCTCTGTTCCATTCCTCAGCAGAGATGGTGGCCAGGAGCTCAGAGGCCCTCGGGGCACCTCTCCCTTGGGTCAGGGTGGGCTGCTGCTGAGGTGGTTCCCGGGTGCAAAGCCCCTGGCAGGTGCTGGGGACATAGTCTGTGGAACCCATCCTCACCCCTGAGCCTTTTCCCTCCCCGTAGCGCATTTGCAAGATACCCCAATGGCGTGGTCGTGCACTACTTCTGTTCCAAAGAGGTAAACACAGCCGACACCTGAACCCAGCATCTGAGAATGTGGCAGTGGACAGCGTGGCTATCCCAGAAAGGTGAAGGAGGAGCAGCTGACCTGAGAATCAGGGTCTGCCACCACCAGGTGTCACCCTGTCTTGACACTACTGGCTGCCTTGGACCCTGGAACATCTCTGATTTAATTAGACTTGTGGTCTGCCCTTGCCAGCTTTTTAATAGCAAAAGAAATTAGTTGTACCATACACCATTGTATTGCGGGCAGTTCCAGAGAATTCATACCTGCTTGGACAGGAGACCACCGTCTTGCCTTCTCATACCAGTCACCTGGGAAAGGAGACGCCTCCTGAATGTCCATGCCGCCAGATTGTTCGCTGAGAGTTTGCTGTTAAGATGAGTACAGTCTCACAGGATCCCTTCAGCAGGGCTGCCTGGACAGTCCCACGGGGAGGACAGGACCAGACCCCCTCAGCCATACAGACTGAGCGGCTGGTGGTCCATGTCATGCCATTGGTTTCTCCCGGGAGACTCCCTACTTGCCTCTTTAGTTGTCATTCCTCTATTTATTTCCTCCCTGTGTTTCTTCCTTCACAGCACCACCAAGGCTCTCTCTTGCTCCAGGGATACTAGGAATAGCTAATCTTTAAATGAGGTAAAATCAGAAGCAAGAGGGACCCCGGGGTTCTAGGAACACACTGAAATTGTCAGGTACATCATGACCAGGTCTGTTTGGCTGTGCGCTGTCTGCCCAGGTGCTTAGGGGAATACCATTGCGTGCCCAGGAAGGGACCTTGGTGCCTTGCCGTGGGACACCCAGCACACAGCAGAGTACAACCTGCGTGGCCTCTGAGATGGTGTCCTGTGGAGGTACCTGCTCCTGCCTCGGTCCCCGACTGCTTGAGCAGGTCGGTCAGCCTTTGGGAGTGGCATTCTCCGGGCTTTGGATGCCTTGCTCTGTTCCAGTGGTCTTTGCCTGCTGGTCTTGCAGCGGGGCCTGGCCATCACCCTCACTTTGTTCTGTGAGGTTTGGAGGATGGTGCTGAGTTGTTACAGGAAGGCCACCCTGGGAACGGCCAGGTCGGGAACTGATAGTGACATGATGCTGAGCATGTTTGTGAGATGGGCAGGGGCCCGTGGGTCTACACAGGAACTCGTCAGTGGCTGTGTTGGGCCCGTGGGGACCCTGCCTGCCAGAGGCACATAGGTGAGGTTTGGCACAACAGACTGCATAGGACAAGCAGTCCTGCATCTTGTCCTCCCCGAGGTTTTTGTAGACTTGCAGTCTTCCTGCCCTGATGCAGTTAAGGTCAGCGAGGGTGGTGATGGTGCCCAACACGGTTGCTGTCCGGTAGCCTGGCCTTGATGTACTGAGGCCGTGGCAAACCTCAGTGCCGTGTTGTGCTGTGGGCTGCCTCACCAGGCATGAGTGGACCAGGCTGCTCAGGGTAAGCGCTTACAGAGCTCAGAAGAGACCAAGGAGAAACATGAGCAGCATTCACTGCCCCAAAGGCCCTGCTCAGGTCTGTGAGACCCATGGAACAGCACCATAGCCACCTGCGAGAAACAATGCTGCCGTGGCCCTGGAAGTCTGCCTTCCTGGCCTGCTGTGCTGGATCATCCATTCTTGTGACTGTGTTTGACACAATAAAGAGTGTGTGTTCTTTTTTCACTCCATTTTCCCAAACTCCACACTTCCTTCTGGAGACATGGAGAAGACGAGACAACCGCGCTGTAGCGAGGACTAGTGGAGCTCTCTTAACACTCATAATAAACATGACCAAGCAAGAAGCCAAGCCTGTTTGAGTCTTTTGCTCTCCTTCCATAGATCTTGATGAAAATGACAACGAATGGGTAGTAATTTAGCTAAGAATATAGAATAAGCTAATGACTAAGAAAAGAATCACAATAGCACTGTGTTCTGTCTCATCTCTGCTGACCGGTACGGCAGGCAAGGCTGTGGGCTGATGAGTTGACAGCACAGGTAGGAAACATTTCCACTGTCACAAAGTCCTAGATAGTCCAGATTGTCTCCCCTGTCACTTCACACAGCAGGGCTTAGTGTCCCTTTCTGTGTCCATGGTGGCTGGGGGGACCCATGTCTTAGTTACCTTCTCTTCACCAATACCTGACACCCCCAACTTAAAGGAGGAGGTGTTTATTTGGGCTCACCGTTTGTAGAGGTTTCAGTCCATGGTCCACTGGCTCTGAAGCAGGTGGCATGGCAGAGGATATTTCTCCTCCTCATGGCAGGGTAGCAGGAAGCAGAGGGATTGAGGGAGGGAGATAGACCCAGGCCATGCCCCCAGTGGCCCACCTCTGTCCACACTTCACCTCACCTCCCAAATCCCATTTAGCTAGGTCATCAGTGGACTAATCCACTGATGAATATTGTACCTCCATGATTCAGTCACTTCCCAAAAGCCCCACCTGTGAGTGCATGAGGCTTTGTGGGGACATCTAGATAGAAGCCACAACAGTATGCAAGGGTATGGAGTTGTAAGGAATGGGGGCCCTAGGGACATTTGAGAAGTGGGGAAATACTAGTCCGTTCTGGCCAGTTCCAAAAGGTGATGTGGTCCCTCCGTACTGTCCCCCTCTTGAACAGTCTGTGACCCCTCTTGAGCAGTCTGAGGTTTCTCTGGGAATGAAGACCATCAATGACTATGAGTCATGATTTTATTAAGCAATGGGCGGGTGACTTCACAAGAAAGCAAGGCACAGCCCACAAAGCACTCCAGTCGGTCAGGAATCCAGACCCAGCCTGGTTCTGCCACCAGTTATGCCTCCCTCCTGCAACAAGTCCAGGAGTGGCCTCCACATGGTTCACAGAGACCACCAGCAGGACTGGACAGCACACACACATCCTGGTCTTGGCATCATGCTCCAAGGCAAGCAGAAATTCTCTGCCTTGAGTCTTGGCCCCTGGCACTTGCCCTTTTGGTTCTGTCTGGACTTGTCCAGTTGGTTGATTTTGGAGTTAATCATTCTGGATGTTTACCTTTCAGCTTCCAAAGCTAGGTCCTGAGGAAGAGTGGAGATGACTGGGTCTTGGGTGAAGACATGTATCTCCCCAATATTTCACTGCCCAGAAGTCCTTTCTTTCCCTGGAGACTGTGCCTGCGTCAACCACCTAGATAACCGCAGTCCAGGGAAGGAGTCATCACATACAGCCAGCATGAGGCTTATAGTGGCCGGGAAGGCTTGAAAGCCTGTAGCTCTAGCAGCTCAAGGATAGGCAGGCCTGCTTTTTAGTGCCCTTGTGACACACCTAACCATGTCCCTGCTCTGTACCTGAGCCCCCTGGGTGTTTCCACTGCCCCATGAAAAGGGCCTAGTGAGACCACAGGGAATCATGTGGCCGTGAAAGTATACCAGTGACGGCAATCCGTTTAGAGTTTTCAATAATAACAGCTTGCTGCAGCATGCGTGCCGTAGGTTGTTCACCACCACTAGCCTACACAACAGAAGTGACCCTCTCACCTTTGCCATTCTGGGTGTAGTACAGGCCTGGCATGCAGCAGGTACTCCGTGTTTGGGGAATTAATGAGGGAGGCCAAGAGAGACAGGAAACATCTTCAAGTCCAGATGAAGTCCTGCCGCAGAGACTGAGACTGAAAGGTTAGTTTTAGGCCTCAGGGGCAGCTGGAGGCCAGTCCCAGCTACAACACTTCCGGTCTGGAAAACAGGATACCTGGACTCTCCCCCTGCCCACTAAATTGGACCATGGGGGTGGGGGGTGGTAAAGCTCTCAGGTGTCTGTTTCCCATATAACCAGGGACTGGGTCAGGGGGCCAGAGTGCTAACCAGAGACTCCAGAAGTCTCTTGTGGAGGGCTTGAACTGCTTCCTGTCTGAGGAAATCAGGCTCCAGCCACTTCCTGGAAAGAATCAAACCCCACCTCCAGCCCTGAGTCCTGGCTGCTCCACCTTCCCCGCCCTAGTGCTACCTGTCAGACCTGAGCTGCAGTGAGTGTAGCTGGAGAGCTGGTAGCCCTGGAGAGCAGAAGGGATCTCTGCTGGGAACTGCACTGCCGGCCATGCTTGGGGACCTGTGGGCAAGGTGGCTGGCAGGCAAAGGGCTGCCCCTCCTAGGGACAGTGCTGCTGCAGAAAAGAGAGAAGAGGGGATCTCAGTGGAGGCACTGGCAGGTAAGGGACTCATGTCACCTGGGAGACATGGACTGGAGAGTCCTGGGAGCAACAGTTCCCTTTGAGGATGGAGCCCACTCCCACATTGGGCGTTGACTTGGAGTGGGACCTATTTGCTCCAGACAACCTGGCAGAGTGCAAGTCAGAGGTGTTGGCCAGTGAGTTGGCCGTTTTTTTTTTTTTTTTTTGCTTTTGTTTTTGTTTTTGTGTTTAAAACAGGATCTTGCTGTGTAGTTCAGGCTGGATTTGAACTCATGGCACTCCTCCTGCCTCAGCCTCCCAAGTGCTGGGATTACAGGTGTGAACCACCACACCCGGTTTAGCTCTTGAATCCCCCCACCCCAAGTAAGAAATGGAGAACAAATCATGCAACACTTGCCTTTGATTGGCTGGTTTTGCCAGGACTGTTCTAGCCTGGCTGTAGAACCCGCTGTGGGGTGAAGGAACAGGAGCTTGCAGGGATGGTGTGGGGAGTCTCACTCCCATGAGGCTTGGCCCTGCTGTTATCTCTCCTGAGTCTAAGCTGCAGTCTCCTTAGTGACTTGTCAAACCAGTATAGGCCAGTGACTCCTGGCTTCCCTTCCCCTGCCCGCTGCCTCCTGTGCACCTTCCAGCCTCTGTCAGGGAGCTGATTGGTTGTGGTGGAGAGCGCTCTCTTTCATGTTTAATGTCTTTAAACACATTGCCTCACCTCTCTAGGTACCAAAGGACCAGCCTAGTCTGAGGGGAGCTGAGGTTTTGTGGTCATGATGACCACGATCGGTTCAGATAGCTCATGGTGAAGCTTAGAGTCCAGGCACGATGGGTTCTAACAGGCTCGTCAGCAATGCTGAACTTCCAATGCCTGGATCCTGCAAAGGCATCCCAGGCACAGACTCCTGGCACGGTGACATCCGTGACCTTGGGCTAGGCTGCTGCTTGGTGATGAAACAAAGGGAAATCGGAGCTGGGAACCACTGGAGGAGGAGCCCAGACCTCACCCCAGCTTCCTGGAACTGAGTCCCTGCTGTTCTGCTGTTTCAGCGGGAAACCCACCCATACTATGACCTCCAGGTGAAGGTGCTGAGGGCCAGAAATATCCAGAGCACAGATCTATGTGAGTGACCCTATTTCCCTTTCCATGTTCTCCCCTCATGTTCCCTAAGGCCTCTCCAGAGCTCCACTTAAGCTGTGCACGCACACATTTGGAGTAGGCAGAGGACTAGTGCTACCTCTGGAGAACGTTCTGGAGAGCCTGGACTTCTCCCTGCACCTAGGAGGCAAAAGCCTTCACATGTGTAAGGCCAGCTGTCACATGCCAATGCCTGCTTTCCAGGACCTCTCTAGGTTGGTGCTCCCTTTGGAGAGAGGGTGTTATTGTCTCGGGCAGTTTCGGGGAATTATTGCTGCCACACGACAGCTGGCCACTGGCCACTGCAGGATTTGTGTTCAGTTGTTTGGGAGGTTTAAATGGTCAAGATGGAGCTGACAACACCAAGGTTGTCTCCCACCCCACCATAATGCATGGGCAGTCTCTTCTCCTTGCTGTGCTGCTCCTTCCCCACTGGCCCATCATCCTCCAGGAAACCTTTTTAGTGCTAAGGCTGAGACTGATCCACCACCATCCACCCCCACAGTATCCAAAGCTGACTGCTATGTGAAGCTGTCGCTGCCCACAGCATCCCCCAGCCCTGCCCAGACGAGGATGGTGGCTAACTGCAGTGACCCTGAGTGGAATGAGACCTTCCATTACCAGATCCACGGTGCTGTGAAGGTGAGGGCCATACGGGACCCAGCATGGGGGAGGGGAGTCCCTCCTGAGTCCAACCTCCTGCTGTTCTGCTCCCAGAATGTCCTGGAACTCACGCTGTATGATGAGGATGTCCTGAGCAGTGACCAGCTCTCTCTGCTCCTGTTTGACCTGAGTAGTCTCAAGCCTGACCAGCCACACAGACATACCTTCTCCCTCAACCAGCAGGTGAGCCCACCCACGCTGGCGACAAGCCAAGCTCTCAGAGAGGCCGGCCCGGGGCCACCAATAGGGCTGGGTCCATCAGCACAGGACAGGCTTCCGTGACTGACCTGCTTCCATCCTGCAGTGCTAACCCTCTAACACTTAGGCTCCAATAATGCTGCTCTATGTGAAACCAAACTGCAGGCCCAGGGAGGGCACGGGGTTTTGTCTGCCTCAGTCGTGCTGACTCCTATGTCTAGAATAGCACCTGGCACACATTTCTAAAGGAACGAAGCTCTGCATAGAAATGCCACTATGCTGTTTGCCCATTCAAAGCCAAAGCATGTCCTCTTTTAGTCCTTGGAGTCTAGCAGGGATCGGGGCAGGAACAGTCCCTGAGGCTTTAGGAGCCTTTAAAAAACTGGCTTTCTCTGCCCCCCACCCCATGTAGGACTCACAAGAGCTACAGGTGGAGTTTGTGCTGGAGGAGAGGTGAGTCCAGGCAGGCCGATGCCCTCCCATGTGCTCTTGACTCCCAGCAATCCCCATCTGCCAGTCACCACCCATTTGCTTTTGAGTCCCAGCAGTACCCATCTGCCAGTCACCATGTCCTGTGCTGGCCTCAGAGGCCTGGCCTCTGAGGGGACAGCCTGGGCTGCTCAACCATTTGTATGTTGACAAGCAGGTCCCTACCCCAGCCCCACCATGCTCTCAAGCTCTTCCAATGGCTTTGGGCACATTGTTGTGCCCACTGCAAGGGAGTCCGATGGCCCATGGGTCCCTCCTCCTTTGTAGCCCTGTACCTGCCCCTGAAATCATCACCAATGGAGTCCTGGTGGTGAGTGGGGAAGACGCACTTGGGTGGTCTGGGGTTGGGGGACAGGGAGGAGCTCCTGACCAAGCCCATGATGCCACTCTGCCTCTGAAGGACACAGCCCTGCTCAGAAGGGCAACATGCTAGAGACATGTAGAGCCATAAGCTACCTTGACGCTGGCTGCACAGCCCAGGCTCCAAGCTTCTGACCTGGTGCATAGCACTTTACCCCCAGGCTGCCTTGACTGCCCAAGGAGCCACTTCCAGGGTCCCACACTCTCCTTTCCCACTGGGGCCCACTTCCTCCGAGGTCTGGGAGGGGACAGGGTACAAACTTGGTCGGACCACAAGGCCCAGGTCCAGGAAGGGCTGTTTCTGCTCCTCCCTTCTTCTCTCCATCCTGGTCTGGACCCTGCAGAGGGCCCTGTGGGCCAGCTGGCTCCCAAAGCTTCTGCTCTCCTCAGGCTCAGCCCTGTCTGAGAATCCATGGCACCCTCAAGGGAGACGGGACTGTCCTACACCGAGAGTACGGTGAGCTGCTCACAGCCTTGGTCTTGCCTTCTCTCCTGGGGTCAGGGGCGTGAGGGGCTGTGATGTTGAGGAGGTGCCACTGAGGAGGAAATGCTTAACCCTGTCACTGCTCAGAGCTGACCAAAGATGGAATGGATCGCTTCTGGAAACAGGGAAATTCCTGTCCCTGGCAGTATTCAAGTACAGAGGTTGCACCTGTCCGCCTATAGCTCTAAAGCAAACACCCACAAACCCTGTGGCATACAGGAAGGAGCACTTATTTAGCTCACACATCTGGCAGTAGGCTGGGGCTTGGGTGATTAAGGCTGGGCTTGGCAAGGGTGGCCTGGCCCTGCTCCCTGCATCCCGCCCATCTGACCAGCAGCAGACTAGCCCGGGTGTGTTCTTAAGGCCCTGGCAAAGGCACAAGACAGTAAACTCAATTGAGCAAGTGCTTTTTGAGCCTTTGGTCATGTCCTGACCACGAATATGTTATTGGCCTAAGTCACATGGCTGAACTCCAAGTCAGCGGGCACAGAGTATAGCCAGTGTCTTTAGTAGGAGAGCTGAGGTCACACAGCAGAGGGTGGGATACCAAGGGAGGGAAGTGAGGGACTGGGGCTGTCAGTGCAGGCTGCCACCAAGGGTGACCACTCAGGAGGAGGGACCCAGATGTGGCCAAGGCCATGCGATGGCCAAGGTCCTTTCCTGTGTAGAGACTCTGAACCTACAAAATGAGCACTGCCCAGGTGGCATGGGGCCCTGTGTAAACACTCTGGCTCTATTTTATCTTGTATCCTGCCCAGAAGCCCCTTAGGGCAGGTCCAATCACTAACCTTTACTTGATGATATGAAGGCTCCAAGAGAACTTAAGTAGGGAGCCAGGACCAAACCCAGGTATGACACACTGCGTGGCCTGCCCTCCTACGCACTCTGTCATAGGCCCTTCCTGTCATAGGCCCTGACCTTCTCCACTCTCCCACCCCGGGCTCCTGTCCAGTCTAGTCTCATTCAGTGTGAGGAGGGGCTGTAGGGAGTGAGACTCCATCTGGACCTCCCCCGAGGAGTCTGCCACCCATGGGCCCTTCCGGTTGCTGATGCTCCCATGCCGTGTTTGCAGCCTGAGACTCTTCTGCGAGGCTGTCCATGTACCTCTGCCTGGGTGCCATGTGCAGCCTTTTCTCTCTGGGGCCTGTCCTGCCCCCAAAAGCAGCTTGGAAGCAGGGCAGGGTGCCCTCTATTCCTTGCCAGCACTTAGGCCTGGTCCCTTGCTTCTCCCCAGCATGAGTATCATCTAACTTGGGCCGGCCTCCCCTTCTTATCCGAGGTGGAATTCTCTCTGCACCCACAGATCCCATTCTGCCTCTGACCTTATCTGCCAACTCCCTGCATTGTCCCGAGGTCTTCCTCTCTTAGAAAACATTTCTGTTTTCTTCCTGGCTGTAAACTACCCCCCGGAAATGAGCACAGACCTTGAACAGGGACAAGAGATGGGCGAAACTGCCAGATGAAAACTGGTAATTAATATGATAAATAGGTGATTAACTCTACATAATTGTATATTATATATTGATATAATAATTTCAAAATCATCAGCCCCATAGGCTATGGGAACAGCCTGTTTCTGCTCTTCTCCCTGCCTTTTCCCTCCCCCAGGCATTTTTGACCCCAAGAACCTTCCCCAGTGTTTCCCATGGTCTGAGTGAAGAGGGAGCAGGGAGCAGGAAGATGAGAGATGTTGGTTCCTGTGGAAGAGAAGGGAGGAGCTGTTATTGTCCTGGGTGCTGCTGTCCTGAGCCCCACAAGAGACCCTGCTTTCACCTCCCCTGGGCCCTCTGCCCTCAGGCTCCAGGCAGGTCCAGCTGGCAGTGCCTGGGGCCTATGAGAAGCCACAGCACTTGCCCCTGCAGTTGCCCATGGATCCAGGCCTCCCAGCCACCTTTACCTTCCACGTGAATCCTGGGCTGAGCTCCAGGCTAGACGTGGAGCTGAAGGAGAAGCTCAGAATTCTGCAGGTGAGTGAGCTCGGCCATAGGTGAGATGATGGAGCTAGTCCAGCCCAGAGAGCCCCCTGGGGGCACATTTTCTTCCACTCTGGGTTGCTTCTTGGGGGTCTTTTTCTCTACAGAGTGACCCGAGTGCTGAGCTGGAGGCTCAGACCAGCAAGCTGGGTGAGGGCAGCATCCTGCTCTCTTCTTTGCCCCTAGGCCAGGAAGAACAGCGCATCATGGTCCTGGGGGAGGTAAGCCTCTGTCAGGTGACAGGGACCCCTGCCTGCTGAGTGACCACCATGGGAGGTATGGGGTGGACGAGATCAGGCCACAGGGGCTCAGTCATCAGGCCAGGGGTACAGAGCAGTAGGTGCCACGGTGGGAGGCAGCTTCCCTGGAAGAATCCAGCTCTGTGCACTTGGGAGTTGGGCTGCTCTCTCTCTTTCAGGGCCAGGAGGTGGCTCTGAGTGTGAAGGCAGAAATGAGGTGAGATGGGCTTCCAGTGGAAGGCCTCTGGGAGCTGGGCTGGAAGTGTGTTCCGCTCTTCATGTCCTCAGGCCATAGAGGTCCCCTACCCTCCCCAGCCCTCTGTGGAGTCCACAGAGTGGGGTCCTCACTTATGAAAACTGGGCTGGGTTGAGGCTCCCCTCATCTGAACAGTCACCCACTCCCCCCACCCCACGTCCCTCTGAGGCAGCTCTGGAGACCTGGACCTGCGCCTCGGCTTTGACCTGTGTGCTGGTGAGCAGGAGTTCCTGGACAAGAGGAAGCCTGTGGTGGCCAAGGCCCTGCAGCAGGTGCTGAGACTGAGCGAGGCTCCTCACTGTGACCAGGTACAGCATGGAGGAGGAGCTGGGCCTTGAGGCTGCTAGAACCAAATCTGGCCTTTCCCCTTGGGGGATTTGTGTGACAGTCTAGAGAAAGCATGGGGAGCAGAGGAGGAAGGGAGCAGACCTGTCTGGGAGATGGCACGATGAGGAGAGTCAGGACCCTGTGTGGAATGAGGGCTCCACAGCCCTGGTTGAGGGCGGGTGTGTTAGTGTAGGCAGCCATGACAAAATACCACAGATTGGCTGGTGTCAACAGCAGACATTTATTTTCTCCCCATTTTAGAGGCTGGAAGTCCAGGGTCATGATGTCAGCAGGGTGGGTTTCTGATGAGGCCTCTCTTCCTGGCTCATAGATTTCATCTTCTCACTGTAATCCTGCCTGGCTTTTCCTCATGTTTATGGGTGTGAGGAGAGAGAAGGAGAGTTCCCTGGTGTTTCTTTCTCTCCTTATAAGGACACCAGTCTTATTGGCCTGGGGCCCTACCATATGACATCATTTGACCTTTATTATTTCCTTATAGGCCCTAACCCCCAAAATGGTCACATTGAGGGTTGGGGCTTTAACAGGTGAGTTTAGGGAGGCTACAGCTGAATCCCTGACAGTGGCCAAGCCAAAGGGATTTGAAAGTAGATGGGATTTTTTTGCCCATGAGATCCCTGGGCAAAAACATGATTGTCCTGTGGCCAGGAGGTGGAAGAAGAAGAGGTAGACCTGTAGGAAGCTGGGAACAAGCTGGTGGCTTCCACCTGGTGGCACATGGACTCAGGAGTTGACAAGACTAGATTGCTGAGGCAACCCTCTGTGGGAAAGCTGATCTGCTAAAAGCCTTTGAGTCTGGTCCCATTAGGCTCCTCTGACCCAGCATCAGGTGCCTCTCATGTCTGGGGCAGGTCTGGGCTGCTCACTGCTCTTCATTTAGCTCAGTGGTTCTCAGCTGGAGGCAGTTTCGTCCCCTGCTTCTCCAGGGGATATTCGCCAATGTCTAGAGACATATTTTATTATGATGACAGGGGTGAGGGGAGCAGAGGGATGCTACAGGCATCCAGTGAGTAAAGGCCAGGAGTGTTGCTAAAGGTCCTGCCACATGCAGTACGGCACCTCCCCAGTGATTCAGTCCTAAGTACCCATCACCAAAACAGGGGCTTTTGGTGAATTAAATACATTGTCTTGGAACAATGGTTAAGAGCCATCTCTGGAGCTACAGTGCTTGTGTTTGAGAGCTCATCACTTACTAACACTGTGATCTTAAGCACATTATTTAACCTTCCTCTGCCTTAGTTTCCTCATCTGTAAAATAGGGGTCTCATCGGGTTGCTGTGAGGATTCAATCAGATAATATGTGTAAGGCTCTTATGATACTGTCTGGTGGGGATAGGCAATAGTGCACAAGCGTAGAGTGTTTGTCATCGCTACCATGCCTAGGTCCCTGTCGTGGCTGTGCTGGGCTCTGGGGGCGGAACTCGAGCCATGACTTCCCTGTACGGCAGCCTGGCAGGGCTGCAGGAACTTGGCCTGCTGGATGCTGTGACCTACCTGAGCGGGGTCTCTGGGTCCACCTGGTAAGTGGGGCAGGGTGCAGAGAGAAAGCTAGTCCCGAAGGGTGAGGGGTGTGATCTGGAGATCCAGCAGAATGTGCAGTGTGGGGCTGGGTGCCTGCTTCCAAGGGAGTTGGGGGAGCAGCAAGTACATGTAATGGTGAGGGGTCCCTCAGCCTTCTGCACTCCTTGCTCCCCAGCTGTGCTCCCCACCTCTAACCCAGACACCCTTCCACACCCAGGTGCATCTCCACACTCTACAAGGACCCAGGCTGGTCCTGCATGGCTTTGCAGGGCCCCATCACACATGCCCGGACTCGAGTCTGCAGCAGTAAGATGGGGGCAATGTCCACGGAGCGGCTGCAGTACTACACTCAGGAGCTGGGGGCTCGGGAGAAGGAGAGCAGCAATCACAGCGTGTCCCTCATTGACCTCTGGGGCCTCCTCATTGAGTATTTTCTGAACCAGGAGGTGAGAGATGATCAGAAAGTAGTACACTCTCTACTCTTTCTACTGCCCCCACCCCTGTTTCTGCCTCATTCCTCAGGCTAAGGTAGGAGGCTTGCAAAGCTGCCCTGGAGGGTTGAGCTCCCCTGGAAGAAGGGGAGACACCAGGGTGGGCTGGCACCACTACACCCTTTGGGCTCTGAATCCTGGGGAGGAGGAGGCAGCGCACAGTTCTCAGCTGTCTACATAATGGAATCTCCTGTACTGTTTTTAATTTTTTCTTTCCTTTTTTTTTACTAGACTATGTTTGTGATGCATAATAAATACACTCATCATGGGAAGTTGATACACATACATATTACATCTTGATCCTCTATCATTCCTCTTCCTTTCATCAAAAACACAGGTGCCTGAGCTCTCTTGGCCAGCACCATCCTGACTCACTCCACCCAGGGGCTGCTTCTAGAAATGCAGGCCCAGCCTGTCCTCTGCAATAAGGTTCAGCGCTGCAGACCCACTGTGTGTGGCTCTCGGTTGTGGGTCACCGGTAACTTCTCATTATAAGTAAAGAAGCTACATTTTCTTAGATAAATTACACCTGCTTTTCAAAGATTCCTTTAAAATAGTCATCTAAGTCCTGTGCATTCTGACACACTTTCTTGAGGGGGAAAGTAGGGGCAGGGTGGCCCCAGAGCCCCTGGAACTGTAAAAACCCAATGGCCTTACTCTGCTGCAGCTTGTCCCTCAGGGAGCTGTCCCTACTGCCCTGGCCTTGGCAGTTCAAGGTCTCTCCTATGGACTTGCCACATTCTGCAGGGTCCTTACTTCAGGTCACAGGGATACCATAGGGGGACTCCCAAAAGTCCGAGCTGCCCCACTTCTCTCCTGCCCAGGAAAACCCCGCCAAGCTGTCTGACCAGCAGGAGGCAGTCAGCCAGGGTCAAAACCCTTACCCCATCTATGCCGGCATCAACGTCCGCACCAACATGAGTGGGGAAGACTTTGCAGGTGCCTGGGCTGGAGACAAGAAAGGATGCAGAAGGCATGGCTGGCGGGAGGTTGAATGAGGTCACAGCCTTGGGTCCAGGTGAAGGTGGCTGCAGATGGGGGCCTTGAAACACAGGGAGTTGCTGCCTCCTGTCCTTGGCAAGAAAAGTTTCCCCCTCTGGCAGGAGGGCCCTGGTGGGAAACCTCTCATGACTTTGCCTTCACTCGGGCCCCCAGAGTGGTGCGAATTCACCCCCTATGAGGTCGGCTTCCCCAAGTATGGAGCTTATGTTCCCACTGAGCTCTTTGGCTCTGAGTTCTTCATGGGGAGACTGCTGCAGCTCCGGCCAGAGCCCCGCATCTGCTACCTGCAGGGTGAGTGTAAGCCCAAAGACCGGGGCAGGAGGTGCGGTGGCCAGGCCCTGATGTGGGGGCCCTGCTGTCTGCTTAGGTATGTGGGGCAGCGCCTTCGCAGCCAGCCTGGATGAGATCTTCCTGAAGACCACCGGCTCGGGCCTGGGCTTCCTGGACTGGCACAGAGGCAGCGTGAACATCACAGGTGAGGGCAGAGACACCCAAACCATGCTCACTTGCCAGCATGAGGGTCCTGGCAGAGAGAGGAGGGATGGGAGAGAGGCTGGCAAAGGACTTAGCAAGTCCAGAGGAAATAGTCTCTGGCTTAGAGTGTCTGAATGCCTGGGATGGCAGAGGCCCACATCCAAGGTCTCTGCTGTGGCTCCTGTTAGATCCTTCAGCCAAGGCCTCTGGATGTTGGCTGATGCTCTGTCCATACCCCATTTGTGGCCACCCTTCAGCCTGGCCCTTGACAGCCTACAAGAGCCCATCTGCACAGAATGCCCTTCCCACCTTTCTTTCCTGCTAACTTTTGCTCCACTCTGAAGACTCACCCCAGATATCTGTGGTTTCTGCTCCCCCCTTTAGGCTGACTGAGACTTACCACCGTGGTCCCTGAGGACCGCATGCCACCCTATGTTGTTGTGACCTGTTACCTCTTTGGGTGACCACCCTCCCTCTCCCAAGGAGGCTGTGAGCTGCAGGGCCGGGTCAGGCCCCACCTGCCCATGCATCCCTCAAACTGTATATGCAGTTCTTTAATAAATAGTGTCACAGGCAACTTCCAAAACATGAGGGATACTGTGAAAGGAATTCTGTGCTGGGCGCACAGAAAACGTAACTACATCACCATTGGCAAATCTAAGAATTTTAACAATTCCTTAGCATAATTAAATACCTTACTTAATTCAGTTCATTGAACCGTAGTACATTTGCGAGGTCAAAATCCAACAAAATGTCAAATTTTTTGAGCAATGTCTGCTTGAAGGAGGAAATGCCTTAATTCCTTTCCTTTTCTTTTTTTATTTCTCTTTTCTTTCTCTTTCATTTTCTTTTGTCCTTTTCCCTTTCCCTTTCTCTTTTCCTTTCCCTTTCTTGAGTTTCTGAGACAGGGTCTTGCTGTAGTCCAGGGCAGGCTTGAACTCACTGTGTTGCCCAACTGGCCTGGAATATGCAATCCTCCTGACTCAGCCTCTTGAGTGCTGGGATTATGGGTGTGCACCACCACGTCCAGCTCCTACATCCTTAATATTTAAAAAGAAGAAGAAGATTCTGTGAAGTGGTGGTTGAGCTCTGGCAGAGGAGGAGGAGGGTTGCAGGGAGGGTATACCATGTGGGAAAGTGGAACTGCCCTGAGCTGTAAGGGTCACTGGACAAAAGAGGGCACCACTGCTCACTGTATTTCACTCCCACCCCACCTAGACGAGTGCCCAAAGTCCCAGCTCCACGACCCCTCACGGCTGCGTACCAGGCTCTTCACCCCGCAGGGGCCCGTCTCACAGGCGGTGCTGGACATATTCACCTCCCGCTTTACTTCTGCCCAGAACTTTAACTTCATGCAGGGCCTCTGCCTGCACAGGGACTATGTGGCCTGCAGGGACTTTGTGGCCTGGAAAGGTGGGGACTGCCTGGGCTGTGGGGAGGCTTCCCCCTGCTTCTGGCACATGGGGGTCAGCACTGACGTGTGTGTGCCTGTGGGGGTGCTGCCTGGGTGGTGACAGGGGGAGACTCTGTCCCTGCGCTGGAAGGTGGGAGAGTCCTGGCTGTCAGAAGGAGGGAGGGAGGAGTCTGCAGGGAGACTGGGGACAGAGGGGACGCTAGGAGAGCAGCCACACTGTGTGCGTTCCTTGCAGACACACACCCAGACGCCCTCCCCAATCAGCTCACTCCAATGCGGGACTGCCTGTGCCTGGTAGACGGAGGCTTCGCCATCAACTCTCCCTTCCCACTGACCCTGCTGCCCCAGCGGGCGGTGGACCTCATTCTATCCTTTGACTACTCCCTGGAAGCCCCTTTTGAGGTACAGTGGGGCAGGGAGCGAGGTCCTGAGCTGAGTGAAGGAGGAAGGAAAAGGGGACTCTGCAGAGGGGCCAGGCCTGGTGTTTGGGCTCAGCCTTCCGGGCCACCTGGGTTCTGCTCTGTGGCCAGTACCTTCTGGTTGCTATTGCCTGTCCAGGTGTCGCAGCTGGAAGAGAATTTCTGGGATGATGGGCGGGGACTGGCACAGGAGGCCAAGCAAGGTCCTTTGGCATCTTGCAGCTGCTCTTCCAGATCTACCCATTCATGATGGGAATCCCCGATCCCATCTGGCCCTGCTGTCCTCTGTTACTATGGTAACAACAGGGTCATCAGGTTCCTTCAGGGAGACTTTGGCAGTGACTCCTTCCAACTCTGTTGGGCAGTGATCAGTGCCACCCCCAGATGTGGAGTCTGATCACACTGCTGGACCAGCCCTTCCTTTGTTCTCCTGGTCCTCCTGGGTCCAATAAGCACCTGGGATTGGAGAACTGATAAAGTCTTGTCCAGCGCTGACCTTGCACCCATCATGTCAGGGAGCAGAGAGGGGTCAGAGAAGGGAAGGCTGCAGCAATGCCAGAGGCACTGGGGTATTGAGTATTGGCTCTTACTGCTTATGGCTAATCTCCTACATCCCACTAGACAGTTTTTCCCATTCATGTTTGATGAACGAGGAATGTGACTGGGAAGGTCAGTGTCACCCGGCCATTCAGAGGCAGAGCAGGCACAAAGCCAGGTCCAGGGTGGAGGAAGGCAGGGCCAGCAGCTCCCATCCCTGCCCAGGTCTTACAGATGACAGAGAAGTACTGCCTGGACCGAGGAATCCCCTTCCCCAGGATTGCCGTGAGCCCTGAGGACCTGGCAGAACCCCGTGAGTGCTACCTGTTTGCTGAGGCTGAGGACCCCCACGCACCAATCGTGCTTCACTTCCCACTTGTCAACCTCACCTTCCGCACACACCTGGCCCCAGGTGAGGGAAGCCTGGCTCGGGTCTGACCTGCAAAGCTGGCTGGGAGTGCCGAAATGCTGTTCCAGGCGTGGAGCCCTGGACGGTGTGTTAGAGCATGCTTTTGTGGGGCCTGAGCTGAATGCCATTTGCCGTCCCTGGTTCCTGGCCCCTATTGTGCACGTGGGTCATCTCCTCCAGATGGATATGAGAGCTGAGATGTGGGAGGGGCTTTGGGCTGTCAGCTTCTAGGCAGTTCCACAGCGTGCCCCAGCCTGGTCTTCGCTCCACCAGGCGTGGTGCGGCAAACAGCTGCGGAGAAGGTGTTCGGGGACTTTGCCATCAATGGGCCAGACACCCCCTATCGAATGATGAACTTCACCTATGAGCCCAAGGAGTTTGACAGGCTGGTGGCCCTGAACTGCTATGCCGTTCTGAACAATGCAGAGACCCTGAGGCACGCCCTCCATCTGGTTCTGCAGCGGCGGCAGACTGGGCCGAGGGCCGGGGCCTGACCAGGAGGATGGGACTATGGGACAGAGGGGAGACTTGGGGCTCAAAGCCAGTGCTTGCTGAGCAAGAAGTAGATGGGCTCTTCTGCTTCCCCCGCTCCAGCCCTTACCCTGAGGTCCTCCAGCCCCAGCAAGTCTTTTTTTCTTTCTTTCTTTTTCTTTTTTTTTTCTGTATCCTTGCTTAGCAGTCCTACTGTAGTGATAGTCCCTGGGCATCCATCTTCATTTACAGGGAGAAAATAATCTATCTAAGAAACTTTCTCCAGTACACTCTGAAATGGCAGATTACATTAATGCAGCACTATCTACACTTGTTGGTAGCCGGGATCCTGATCTAAAGGACAGACTGTTACTTAATGGAGGAACTAGTGTAACAGAAAAGTTGACCCAGCAAGTCTTGCATTCTACAGCTTGGCTTCCAGACAGGGCCGTCTCTTGTGTTTCTTGGAGATGAGGCAGCACACCCCTCTGGGGCTCTGGGAGATGCAGTGCCAAAGAGGGCAGCATCACTGTGAGGTCCATGCTGACCTGGAAGGCCCTTAGAGGGTGCAGGTGCTCAGAGCCTCACAGAAGGGGAACTGGGCATGCTGAGGTGTGAGATACCTTCTCTCAGTGACCACTACAGATACAGCCGCCATGCTTTCCATAGTGACCTCGGGACTGCCACTCTGAGCTGGATTTGGTGCTGTCGAGAATAAAGAGGTGCCACGTGAATGGCCAGCCTGTGTCAGTGACTCCATGTCTGGCTGCTGACTCTCCTTCCCGTCTAGTCCCTTGTCCCTCCTCTGAGCTCAACACCCTTCCCTGCTCAGCATCCTGATGTCTGTGGTGTGACAGCCTGTCCTGGCCAGGCCCCAGCTGGGGGTGCACAATGCTCCATTCTCTACACTTGGCCACATTCTGTGGTCTCTTGTGCAGCCACCACCTCGTGGAAATACAGTCCCACCACTGCTGGGAGCTAACTGGCCATATTTGGAAGGGCACCTGTTTACCAGTGACAGAGCAAGTGAGTGCCTGTCCACTGATAACAGACCAAGTTCCTGGCTCTTACAAACAAAGCTGATGACCTGTGCACGTCTGTTGCTCTCTCTCCTGCTGTCCCACACTTCTTGATCCATTTGGGGACCCTCCATATATTGCAAGCCTCTCCAGTGTAGGAAGATTTCAGACCTGGGAAGAGAAGATCTGTCCTGGCCAGGTCCTCTCCAGCCTTGTCCTACTCACCCTGCACTGCCCTGGTGCTCAGGCCCTGGGGCCCTGAAGTGGCTGGGCTGCCTATTCCACTGCCCCTTGGCTCTTCTGCCCCTGCAGATACAAACATGCTCTCCAGGACGATGGTAGAGTCACAGTGTTGTCCATCGGGAGCCCTTCCTTGCCTGAATTTGGGGAAGAAGACTCTTGCATTAGCTTTTCATCACTGGGACAAAACACTTGATAGCCACAATTTAAAGGAGGAGAAGTTTTTCAGTCCATGGTCAGCCAGCTCCAAGGCAGAGCTGTAGTGGAAGGGTGTGGTGGAGGAAAGGTGAGAAGCAGGGGAAGAGCCCAGAGAGGAGCCAGATGTAGTCCCCAAGGTCACGCCCCCGTGACCTACTTTGCCATTTAGGCCCCGCCTCCTAATGGGCCAAACCACTGATAAGGTTAGTGCCTAACAACCCGATCACTTCTTCCTAATTCTAATTCTATCCTAATTCAATCCAATTGACAATCAAGATTAACTGGCACAGTGTGTGGTGTAGTTGCACACCTGTAATCCCAGCGCTCTGGGAGGCTAAGGCAGGAGGATTCCAAGTGCAAGCCCAGCCTGGGCAGTTTGGTGGCTGATCAAGACCCTGTATCAAAATAAAAGATAAAAAAGAGCTCGGGATGTAGCTCAATGCCCTGGGTTTAATTTCTGTTTTCTAAATAAATGAATAAACAATCACAGCCCTAGTTCTGGCTCCCAGCTGGAGAATGGTCAGGGCCCTGGCTGGGTCCCCTGCCCAACTGACATGGCAGCGAGGGACAGAGCCAGCTCTCTGGGCTGGCATGGGGTGGGGCATTCTGTCTCCCCTCCCTGCCTCTCTGCACTGCTGCCTGTCTGCCTTTCCACTCAGCAGCAAAGGTTTACGTGGGGGCTTCTGCTGTGACCGTGCGGCTGTGGTCGCCACTGCCATCCCTGCCATCATCAGTAGTTTGTTAGCTCTTCTAGTTTTTAGACCTTGGTACTCATGGGGTTGTGAGTTCGCAGCTCAGAACCTGAGGCTGTCCCTAACATGCTCTCCTGCGGCATCAGGCTGTCTCTGGCTTCCCGAGAGTGGAGGACAGTGGCTTTTGTCTGTTTGGAGGGGCTGAAGGGAGGTGTGTGAGTTGGTTTTGAGATGAGTCTGGCTCTGCTGATCTGCTGTTGGGTGCCCGTCCCACCCACCCACGTGGTCCCCTCTCTGGACTTGGGCTGGGGCTTTCACAGCAATGCCTGGGCATCCCTTTGCCTGTCTGTAGTCTGGCTCTGCTTGATACCTGAAGCCTGCCCTGACTTTTCCTGCCACCCACTGGCATCTCGGGGCCTCTGTCTCATTTTCCCTCTCCTCTCTGGCTCCCTAAATACTGCTGGGATTATCTGGAGGTAATTTAAGCTTCTAAGAGCCTGGGAAAGCTGCACTTCACCCCTTCCTTTCACTCCCTGCCCTTGCCTCTCCATTCGTATTACCATCAATTGGTTCCACACTGATCATCCTTTGCAGCAGCGTCAAAGTAAGATCACTTGTTTTCTGTTTGCTGTTTGCTGTGCTTCTTCTTCCCTGCTCTTTTCCTGCTTTCTGATTATATTTGTCTGATTTTCATTGTATAAGGCAATAATGCAAACAAACTACTTTGTAAAGAAAAGAGGTTTATTTTGTCTCATGATTCAGGAGGTACAAGGTCCAGGGCCACATCTGGCAATGGCCTTCTTGCTGGCAGTTCTGAGGGGGTACAGAGTGTCACACAGCAAGACACAGGGACACACGTATATATGTAAGTGTCTTCCTGGTCTCTTCTTACAAAGCCACCAGGATTTGATCTTGGGGGTTCCACTTGATGACCTGGTCTGATTATACTTTCTCAAGCCCTCTTTAAATGCCGGAGTCAGGTGAGTTTCCACCTTCGTAATACCTCACACCGGGGTATTAAATTTCAACACCTGAATTTGGGGGCATCCACGTCATATCTGGGCCAGCGCGCTGACTCGGCTGTCCCTTCCCACCCTCTCCCTTCTGCCTGGAAGAGCACATTCTATCTCTAGGATTCTGATGCTTTCTCCTGTCAGTCTCCTTGACATATGCTTTCTAAAATTATCTGCGCTTCATTGTCTCTGGAATTCCTATGACATGGAAATCAGAATATCCAAATCATTGCTCTATATTCCTTAACTTTTCTTTAACACATTCTATCTTTTCACTCTGCTGTGTTCTGGGGGATTTTCTCAGCATGATTGAATTACTTTCCAGTTCATGAATAGAATCTTTACTCATACCTTCTACCTGTCTTTTGGAGTTTTCTGGGGTTTTTTGTTTTTGGGTTTTTTTTTTTTTCAGTACTGGAGATTAAACCCAGCGCCTTCCCACTGAACTACATTCTTAGCCTTTTATTTTCTATTTTTTTTAATTTTGAGACAGGGTCTCGCTATGTCACTACATTGCCCAGGCTGGGCTCAAAACTTGCGATCTTCCTGCCTCAGTGTCCCGAAACTGAAAAAAAAAAAGACAAGTTAACTAGTACACATCCAAAATAATGATGTTTTAGGTATTGTTCCATGCATTTTATTCTATTAACAATATCTGAGACTCGATTACTGAGTATTTCTAGTCTCCAACGTGCCACCAGTTGGAATGGACGCGCCCCTGTCACTGTCCCTGCTGGAGATGAGTGGGCCACTGAAGGTGACACATGCAAGGCCAGGGAGCATCTGAACCCCAGAGCTACTGCTGGGCCTCCTGGGGAGCCCCCAAGGCCCGCTCACAGGTCTGCGTGATGGGGGGAAGAACAAGGTGTGGACCATGTTGAGCACCAGGTACCAATGCTCCCAGCTGGGAAGAGGGCCCCTCGGCTGGTCCTGAATGACGCATCCTCATCACACTCCACTCTCTGGAGGGTGTGTTCAGAGCAGCCCGGCTCAGGCTGGGCATATTACTGCCACACTGCCAGGGCAGGGGTGGCTTGGTGGTGTGACTGGAGCAACCAGTCCTCTGGTCTCAGCCCTTTCCTAGGCTGGGGGATACTTACCTTCTGGGAAGTCTCACGGCCCATGAGTCTGCCTTGTCTCCTCCCTCACCTCCTGGCCTGGGACATGGCATTCCTGCCACAGCCACAGGCCTGGGCTCCCATTTATGACCTGGGCCAGGGCTTCCTGCTGGTGACTGACCTAGAAGAGGTGCAGGACAAGGGCTATTGTGGAAGGAACCATCTCAAATCTCCTCATAGATCTCTGCCTCGCTGTGGTTGGAAGACACAAGGTCACGGCCCAGTGTGATCGTCGCTGCCACCACCAGGGACCAGGTGTCTTTGTCAAAAGTTGGGCACGGGTTGGAGCAGCAGTCAGGACTGGTGCATGGTAAACGGGCTGGCGGAGAGCCTCACTTCAGACAAGGTGTCCCTGCTGCGACTGCGGCACTCTGCGCTCCCGAGGAGGACACTGTGCGCCCTCAGCCCTCCAAGTGGCCAGAGGGGCCATGTGCTGAGAGCCCTCAAATCATTCTTCTCCAGCTGCCCGCAGACTCAAGGGCCGTGTGGATAGGAGTGCTATCCTATGAAGAAAGCTGGAAAACAGCCCCTAGGGCCCACCGGGACACCCTCAGTCACAGCATTCTTGGTGTTACAGGACCAGCAGTGAGGCAGCTACAGGCCATACACAAACCCCAGCCCATGCTAATTCATCCACAGTCAAGAGGTGCTTCAGACATGCCCTGCAGGCTTCATGTGCACTAGGAGTCTCTGCTGGCCTCAGCCTCCTTCGTCACCCCCGCTGAGCCACGCCTTCTTCTCAGCAAGAGCTGCTGAAGGGCTGGGCAAGCTGGTGCACACCTGTAATTCCAGCTCTGGGAAGCTGAGGCAGGATTGCAAGTTGGAGCCCAGTTTGGCCAATTTAGCTGCTTAATGAGATCCTATCTTAAATAAAAAGTAAAAAAAAGCACTGCTGCAGGAGGCTGCTTCTCAGGGCTCCCTGGTGTCCCACATGCTGTCTGTGGAGGGGACATACTATCCCAATGCTCTTGGCCTGCTCCCAGACTGTGCCTGGCTTCTGCAGCCTTGGCCCCAGGCATCTAGCCTGAGCTGTGTCTGGACTAGTGCTCCCCACTGGCACTCTCAGAAGGCATGCTGGGAGCCAGATGACCCTCAGGAATTGTGAATGAAAAGTAGGTGGGGGCCCAGGGTCAGAGACCACCCCACCGAGGGAGGGACAAGATGGTCAGAGACTTGCCACCACGGCCTGTGTCAGCCTGCAGTGCTAATGTTCCCAGATGCCCAGGAGTCCATTAACAGGCAGAAGTGCCCTGCTGTGGGTACAGGAACAGTGGGAGAGCAAACAAGCTGCTAGGCAGCTGGCTGAACACCCCAGAATGTTCTGGTACTTGAGTGCAGGGAGGAAGCTGCTTCCCTGTAATGCAGGGATCCTGACTCTGTCTGTATCCTCCAGCCTCCTCTGACCTCCCCTCCCCAAATCTCCTCACTACCACTTATCCTAGTTGACAGGCCAGGCAGGGCTGGCCATCTGCTCCTGCTTCTCCTCCTGTAGCACCGTCCACCCACAGTCACACTGGAGTTCCCACCACCTCCCTGTGTCACAGCCCCAGTGAGAGGCCCTCATGGAGCTGGAGTGGCAGCCACCAGTGTGGGGGGCCCTCCAGGGGAACTCAGGGAGGTTAGCAGAGCTGGAGGGACTGCAGGGCCAGCAAGCCCAAGCCCTCATTTTAGGATATATGGTGATGTCCCCCTTTCCTTTCTGGTATTCATTTATGGTTTCTCTTTTTTTGATTAGTCTAGCAGAGAGGCTTATCAATTTTATCAGTATTCCCAAAGAGCTCATTTTTGCTCAGGTAGGGCATTGGGGCCTGGGCCTGGCAGGAAAATATCACCTGAGCAGGGACAAAGGGTGCAGTGGCATGAGGAAAGGAGGGTGCCATGGTGGTGGGGATGACACGATGGGCTGGGCTGTGTTGGGGAGGCTGATGATACAGGTGCTGCACTATACAGTGGGAGTTTGGCTCACATGAGACTGGCCAGTAAAAGTCTTGTGTGTTGATGCCAAAGTGGGAGGTGGAGTTGAAGAGAATGGAGACAGGAAGGCCTAGAGAGGCCACCAGCTTGAAGGAATGGACAAAACATGTAACTCTGTGACTTAGCAGGTGGGAAACATCTAAAGCTGATGCTGAAGGTTGGCCTGAGACTAAGAGTGAGGTGGTGGCGAGTACACAGCTGTGGCGGCCGGAAAGTCTGGGCACTCTGCCAGCTCCGTGTGCTGCCTCTCAGCCCCCAGTGCCCCTTCTACACCTGTGCCCTGTGAGAAACACAGGGTCCTTTATGTTGCCCCTGTAGAGGGTGATGGTGAGAAAGATTTCCTGCCCTTTCCAGGGCAGTGGGGCCTGGGCCTGGTGGGAAAGCAGCTGGCGCAAGCCACCGAGGTCACAGGCCCAGATAAGGTCCTTGCAGCCTGAGGTCTCAACAGGAATATCACAGACCCAGGTCCAGGCCCCTGCACACCCATGTCACCATTTGCTGGTGGCCTGCTCCCTGCTTGCACTGCAGACAGCGGCCTGGGCTCTTTCTGATGAGCCCCCACGTGATCCTCATCCTCCGCAGGACCTCTGTCTCACCTCCCTGGGTGCCAGAACCCCCCCAGCACACACCTGCACCCCCTAGCTCTGCCTGCTGGCTAAGCTCCAGAGCCAACCAGAGGGCCCTGGCCAACCCAGAGGGCTTGCTCCCCTGCTCCGACAAGCCACCATTTCCAAGATTGTCTTTCCTCAGGGACTCTTTCCCGGCTCTAGGGCATCCTATGAAGTCTCTTCGTGTCTTATGGCTATTTTTTTTTATCAAAGTTCATAATTCTTTATATTCAATTTGCCCTATATATTAAACTTCCTCTGGGACTGGACCCAGACTGCTAAATTTCCTCTTCTGGACAGTTAGAATTTTGCTTTTTTAGCTAAAGTGAAGAAAAAGTTCATAGTGTATCACAGGACCATCTCACACCATGCTTTTTGGGGGGACCTGGTCAAAGAACCCCCATGGAAAAGCAGATTACAAAGCCGTTCCCCCCTGGGCTGGAGACTTCTAGGCAGACACAACACGAAGTGTGCTCCTCCTCAGATTCCGACCTGCCTGTGCCGGGGCACCAAGCTGGTGACCAGAGGAGAGCGGGGTATCGGCGTCCACTTGCTCCCAGCTGGGAGCCTTTGTGTGGAAGCAAGACTGAAAAACTGGGCAGAAGAAAGGCGGGAGCAAGGAGGTTCAGGGATGAGGTGTGGGTGAACCCAAGGCGGTGGGCACACGAGGCGAGCCCTTGGTCTGAATGGCAGCACTCACCACCTGTGGAGGAAGTGCTGGACAACTAGGTGGGTCAGCTGGCCTGTGATGCTTCCGTCAGCCAGCCGCGTCCTCAGACATCTCGATACTTGTGCAATGAGCTCCCCAGACGGAGCCTGAGATGGCAACAGAGTTAGAGACAATGCATGTATCTGATAGCTGGGGCTTCCTATTTTCAAGACTGACCTAGCTACTACCACTGCTCTGTGTCTGACCTGCCAGACACTATGGTTGCTGGTACCCAGGAATGCGACTGCCACTTTGTGGCAAACTGGCTATACTGGACCCCTCTGCAGGAAGAGACACAATAAACACCAACTAAAATGGACACATATTGTGTCTATGGCTTTACCCATTCCAGGTTCTCCCCCTCAGCCAGCACTTTTGCTGATCCATGTGGCTTTCAGGGTGGGATGTTCTGGATCTTCCTCTCTGAGTGTGCTGCAGATCTGGTTAGATACTGTCATCGGAGCACAGTGGCTGTGTGTACCCAGTGCACAATTAAAACTTGGCACCGGACAGCAAATGATCACCTGGGAACCAGGCATATTCCCCATGTTCTCATCATCCCATTCATTGTATACCGCAGCCCTGTCTGATCCTGATGACCAGAGTCAGTTGTCCTGCAGCACAGTAATGCCTGCAGGTCCGCCAGTATGAGGAGCCCACAGTGACCAGGCAGCAGCCATTGCTTTAGGTTTAGCAGGCTTCTTCCTGTGTCTCCAGATAGAAGACCTTCCCCACTCCTGCCCAGGAGCCAAGAACTCTAGACCACAGAGCCTAAAGTCTCGGGGAAAGTCACATCTGGTCCGTCAGGGCAGTGGTGAGTGAGGCCACTCCTCCCTGCCGGCCCCTGGACCCATCTGTTCTCCAGAGTGGACACACAGCACCATGCGATGGCCCTTGAATTGACCACTAAACATTTGTTTTCAGTATTGATCTATTTGGGTTTCTAATTACTATCTTATTTGGTGCTTTCTATTCACCCTGCTATTTCTAAGGATTTTTTCCTTGACTTTTTTTCTTTTCTCTTTCTATTATTTTGGAATTTGTATGTTTTATCTTCTTATTTTTAAGTACCTCTAAATTTTGATCCATTTATTTAATTAGCAAAATTTAAAGTGAATCCATGTCTTTCAGCCACTCCAACTCAGTGCCTTGAGCGCTTGGCTCCATTGCGCATCCCTGTATCATTTGTCGTTGTTTGATGCTTTGCCTCCTTCTTTAATTTCTTAGTCCTCCTGTTAGTCATCAACACAATCACTATTTCTACAGTCAATATTTGATTTACTGCATGTTTAATGAGTTTAGCTATTATGACATCTTGCACAGCATCATCTGTTCTAGTTCCTTCTTCCTGGAGGAAATCTTTGCGAGAGGTTGGCGGGGTTGTGGCTGTAAACCTGCAGCTCTTGTTGAAACGATAAGTGCTTGGTCTTAGTAATCTTTTGGCTTGGTGTAAAATTCTCAGCCAACAGAGTTTTTTCCTTTCAGCATTTAGAGGATATTTTACTTTCTTACGGTTTCTACTACCGCTGCTGAGAATATGATTATATTTCTTTTATTCTTAACTTTTAGTTTTAGAGTTAATAATTGCCTCATTTCTCCATTTGCTTAGTTTTCTGTTACTATCACTAATCAAACTCTCTGCCAGAAGTATAAATCTTAAAATATCAGGTAATCATCAGTTTCATCATTTTTTCTTCTTCAATTCCTTCCTCCTTTTGATATTTCCTTTATACCCCAATGTACTTATTTATTCTTGTTTTTTTGAGACAGGGTCTCACTATGTAGCCCAGAATGGCCTCAAACTCACAAAGATTGGGGCTGGAGATTTAGCTCAGTGGTTAGAGTGTTTCCCTCAAAAGCACAAGGGCCTGAGTTTCATCCCCAGCACCAAAAAAACTCACAAAGATCCTCCTGCCTCAGCCTCCCAAGTGCTAGGATTACAGGCACAGGCCTCCATGCCAGGTGCTATATCCCAATTTGACCTGGTTTCCCTTTAGGTAATGTCTTAAGTTTCCCTCCTGCATCACTCTGGATATTGCCTTTTACCTGCTTTTATGTTGGATCCTCCATTTCCTGAAACCTGTTCCTTCCCCTTGGTTTATTCCCTCCTTTTGGCAGGAAGCCTCCTTCGGTGCCTCACTTCTCAAAGTGTGGTCTAGGGGCCAGCAGCACTGGTATCACCTGAGAGCCTAGTAGAAATACTGACTCTTAGACCCCACCCAGACCTACTGAGCCAGAACCTGCATTTTAACAAGCTCCCCAGGTGATCAAGGTGTTTCCACACAAACTCCTGGCCACACAGCAAGTGGTCGGAAACTCTGGATGAGAGGATGGAGTGGGATTTCTCTTGCCAAATCTGTGGTGGGGTCCCCACTGGAGATTAGGGGAAGATTTCTTTCTATTCAGTCAACTAACCTAGGGCCGGGGATTTAGCTCAGTGGTTAGAGTGCTTGCCTCACAAGCATGAGGCCCTGAGTTCAATCCCCAGTACCAAAAATAATAATAATAATAATATCATACTACTAGAGAAAGAAAAATCATTAAAGGGCCTCTTTCATGCTTAAAATAGTTCTGTTTGATGCATATTTTGAAAGTGTATAAAAGGATCAAATTAATTTTACATTATGAACTAGAATATAAGTTATAAATACATTTAAATCACACTCATAAATTTCCAGTGTGTGGAAATATTAGGAAAAGAATCAGAGAGGAAAAGACCAATAGGGCAGAGTGAGGGTGGGGAGAGTCCCTCTGAGATGGAGACAGACAGGTCGGGGGAGGGCAGAGGAGTTCCAAGGGAGGCTGCTCACAGCTCGTGAGATGCACGCCTGTTTCGTAACCGAAAGCTCACATACCTGCTGCACGGCCTCCAAACAAAAGCAGTTAGCTTTGTGGCTCTTTTCCCTGAAATGCCGGAGGCTCTGCTCTGGATGAGATGCCTGTTGCCACACTTGGACCTGCAAGTGACATCCTAAAACACTGGCATCTCCACTGGCTGAGACACAAAGAGTAGACGGTGGGCTGGATGCTGCTGGCAGAAGCTCCCTGTTTTTACTTCCTGGCTTTCTGTCTGGTACATAGTAACGCTCAATAAATCCTTGTCAAGTGAATGACTAGCTCAGCTGGGTGGTTGCCTTCCCCTCACCCAGGAGCAGCTCATCATTTCCGGTAGCTCTGGTGTGAGGGGAGCAGTTGGATGACCTTTCTTGGAATGGAAATGGTCCTTCCTCACTTGTTAGTACAGCAAGCAACTACTTCCTCTGAGGCAAGCACACAGACCTGCCTGCGTGTTGAGTTTGGATGGTGACTCGTGAACACTGCAGCATGTGTTATCTCTGCCTCAGGCTATCTTGCAACATGCCCCCCCAACCTGCTTCATGCCCTTTGCCTGAAATCGAGACTCAGCCAGGCATCACCTGCCTCTCCTCTCCCACCCCTGTCAGCTGCTTCTTTTCCTGTACGACACTGTAATCAAATACTGTTCTAGGGGAGTCACTGAGCCTTTCTTTCCTGGAGTTAAAGTAAGTGGGAAGGAGCTGGCATCCAATTGAATAGCTCAGGACTCAATCTCCTGCTTCAGTCAAGGCTTGATCCAGGGACCCTTTGGTGGTCCCTTGTGCCTGTTCTGTCTCTGGGGAGATCACACTGCAGGTGGCGGGTAAGAACACTGCTTCCGGTGATGTGGGGACAATTCTTCAACCAAATCCTGCTTCAGTTTCTCACTTGTAAAATAAGCTTAATAAAGGTAACTGCCTCACAGAGCTTGGCAGATGAAAAAAGATGTTCTATATATAAAGTGCGTTAAACTGCAGCACAAGAGCTGTATTCCATGGAACTGAAGGATTATACAAGTTCATACCAAATTAAGCATTAAAGTGAATATTTATTTAGAACAATAAAATCACATAAAGTATAAATTTTTAAAAAGGTGAAAAATGCTAGAATATTACAAATTAAAAAAAAAAAAAACATAGTGTTTGTACTAACCAACAGCCAGCTTCCTTTCTCTATCTCCCTCTTCCTGCATTGTTAGGCTACATCATCCTCAGGCCACCTTTATTTTATGCCAAGTTTGTAATACCACTTTCTTTAGTGCAAATAGATCACTATCTTTCCTTTAATTTGGTTGACAGTTTTAAAAAATACTGATAATTAATAATAGTTAATTACTGATAGTTTCCTTCCACTTCATAATTCTTTTTTTTTTTAACCAAGAACATGTATTGGTACATTGTATACATAATGATCATGTCCAACATGGTTATTTTGTACCTGTACATGATATATCTTGGTTTCCTCCCTCTTCCCCACCCCTCCCTTCCATTCTCCTGCCCTTTCCTATTTGCAGCGGGTTTATTTACACTTTTCCCCTTTCTCCTTTCTTTTCTTTATCCCTTCCTTCTTTTCCCCCTTCTCCCTATCTAGTTCTCCTCTCTTTTGAATACTTTTTTTTTAACATAATATCTACTATACCTCTTTGTCCTTATTTACACTTATGGTTTCTCTTATCAGAGAAACAACTTGATGTGCACTGATGAGTGTCTGATCTATTTCACTTAAGAGTATGATCTCAAGGTGCATCCATTTACCTACAAATGTCTCTAGTTTATCCTTTTTTAAGGCAGAGTAGTACTCCATTGTGTAGAAAAACCATATCTTCTTTAGCCATTCATTAGTTGTTGGGCATTTAGGTTGTTTCCAAGACTTAGCTATTACAAATTGTGTTGCTATATATTGCTGTGATATGATGATTTTAATTCTTTTGGGAAGATACCAAGCAGAGGAATAGCTGGGTCAAATGGAACCTCTAGTTGTAGTTTTTTGAGGAATCTCCACACTGATTTCCACAGTGGCTGGACCAATCTACATTCCCACCAGCAGTGGAGGAGGGTACCTTTTTCCCTGCAGCCCACCAGCACTTGTTATTGGTTGATTTCTTGAAAATAGCTGTTCTTTTTGGAGTGAGATGGTATCTTAATGTTGTTTTGATTTGCATCTCGAATGACCAATGATGTTGAACACTTTTTCATATATTTATTTGCTATTTTTATTTTTTTGTCTGAGAAATGTTTATTCATTTCAGATGCCCATTTTTAGATCAGGTCTTTAAATTTGGAGGGTTTGATTTTTTTTTGAGTTCTTTATATATTCTAGATGTTAGACCTTTGTCTGAGGCACAGCTGGCAAAAATTTTTTCCCAGTCTGTGGGTTTTCACCCCACTCTATTGATGATTTCTTTTGCTTTTAATAGGATGTGGTCCCAAGCACTGATCCTTTGTATTGTTTTGCATGCAGTCTGGGTTCTGTTCATAAATTTTTTCCTACACCTATGTCTTCAAGAGTTCTCCCTATTCTATTCTCCAGTAGATTTAGTGTTTCTGTTTTAATGTTTAGACCTTTGATGCACTTTGATTTTAGCTTAGTACCTGGTGAGAGACATGTATCCAGTTTTAGTTTCCAGAATCTGGCAAGCCAATTTTTTCAGCACCATGCATTAAAGAGGCTGTCTTTCATCCAGTGAGGGTGTTTGGCTTCTTTGTCGAAGATGAGGTATTTGAATATGTTTGGAGTTGTTTCTGTATCTTCTAGCCTGTTGCTTTAACCTGTCTAGCCTCGGGTCTGTCTTCGTGCCAGCACCATGCTGGGTTTTTTTTTTGTTTGTTTGTTTTTTGGATTTTTTTGTTTTGTTTTGTTTTTGCTTGACGAATAAGTTTACTGGTCTTTATCTGAAAAACCTTCATAGAAAATTTGGTTTTAACTCTCTGCAGCCTGCTCCTGAGCTCTGAGGAAGCTTGCCTTCTTTTGAGCTACCGGATCTTTCTTCTGGGCAAGGGACATTTTGGTACAGTTCTACCTCTTCTTTTTAACTTCTCTCTTCAGCTTCTTTTCACATGCTGGATTCTCTTGTATAGCAGCATGAGATTCCTTGTACATCTCCCCCATCATGTCTGGAGTCACGTTGTTCCTTATGTACTGAGAGAATTGTTTCTTGTAAGCATCTTCATCTTCTTCCATTAGGGAGCACATGTAATCTGCAACATTCTGACCCATGATGTGCTTCTGATGTACTTTTGCATTAAACTCCTTGCTTTCAGAATCATAACCAGGGAATTGTTTGGTACTGTGAGGGATAGACAAGCCTCCATCCACAGCACCCTTCAGGGTTCCGAAAACTTTATTGCCAGTTGTAGTTCAGGCAAGGCCTGCATCCAAAGAGCAGGGGAAGGCACCAGGTTGACCATCAATGCTTTCCACATTGTATTCATCTCCAGTCACCTCCACCTGGCCTTCATAGATCTTATCCATTCCAAACCTATTGAGAAGCCTGCGGGCCAGCAACAGGCCAGTACAATATGCTGCAGCATAATTCGTTAGGCCAACTTTCACACTGTATTTTGGTAGTTCATGTGCATATGCTGTCCAGACTATCATATCCCCTTCAATACGGTCATAAGCAATCTGACAAATGATATCTCTGTTAGTTACATGAACTACCATCCTGTATTTAGATGTGTTGTATTTACTTTTGTCCTGGATCACCAAAGCGTTTCCAAGCATAGTAGTCAGTTTTGCCCTCTCATCTTCTTCTAAACTTCACTTGGTATCTCTTATAGTAGGCCTTATTCTTGACAACTTTAACAAACCCCATGCTGCGTAATAGAGACCCGCTTCTGTGGCTCTGCACAGGCCTGCAGGCCCAGCGGTGCTACAGGGGGGTAAAAAAGCTAGCATGCTATTTTTTTTTTTTTGGTACCGGGAATCGAACTCAGGGCCTCATGCTTGTGAGGCAAACACTCTAACCACTGAGCTAAATCCCCAGCCCTACCGTGCTATTTTTATCATGGTAACTTTATAGTATAATTTCAAGTCAGGGATTGTGATGCCCCCTGCCTTATTCCTGTTGCCCAGGATTGTTTTTGCTATTCTTGGTCTCTTCTTGTTCCAGATGAATTTCATGGTTGTTTTCTCTAATTCTGTGAAGTATGTTATTGGTATTTTGATTGGAATTGTATTAAATCTGTATAGTAATTTAGGAAGTATGGCCATTTTCGCTATGTTGGGTCTTCCTACCCAGGAACACGGGATATCTTTCCATTGTATGATATCACTTTCAATTTCCTTTTTTAGAGTACTGTAGTTTTCAATGAAAAGATCTTTTACTTGTTTTGTTAGATAGATTCCTAAGT